>APFE030464238.1:13272-106144 GCA_000404065.3 Pinus taeda | reverse complement strand
TTTCATTCAAAATCCAGCAGACTTATCAGTTTTTCAGGATTTTAGGATTGGGGGATTGCAATGTTTCCATTGATTTTTGTCATGTATTAGGGTATGGAACTCGTATTTAATCAAGAGCACCAAACGAAGAGCTTCTGAATATGTCGCTCCTGCTCCTGTTTTCTTTCCTGCTCCCCGCTTTCGCTCCCGCTCCCAAGTAACACTGTTCCTAATGATATGGGTCTGGACACCACTGTTGAGTTGGCATTGGCCAACATGGATCTCAATGATCCAGTGCTAGAGCCTGTTAGATTTGATGACCCAGAGGGGTCAACCTCCATACCAACAGATGTAGAGGTGACTATGGATACAGGTGAGGAGGTTGCAGAGGAGAGCAGTGGGGATCACGATGATGGGGACAGTGATGCTGATTCTGATGCTGATTGATGCCTTGAGGCTTGTATACCTATAGTTGTTTTATATTTTCTATTTCTATTTGCCATTGGCATTGCACCAACACTACCTATGTAACACATTTTGATTTGATGACTTAATGAGAAAACTACGATTGTCAGTGTGTTTATCTTACTATCTTGTAGTTGTAAGTTGTCTTTCAGTTATGAATTATGAATCATGATTTAAATTTTTAATAGATTTATCATTTATGTGACCAGTACCACTAACATTTATTTGAATTTTGTATGTACTCTGCATGCTAATAGCTATAGATGAAGATCTATGTTTGAAATCAATAAATTTGTATCATTAATAAAATGTGTGTAAGAAATATGATAATATCTAATTTTTAATATAATATATATATATTAATAAAATAATATATAACGTGTCCTAATGTGTCCTGTTCCGGGGGGTCAGCGTGTCCGAATCCGACACCACGAATCTCGAATCCTACGTGTCCCGAATCCCCGTGTCAGGTGACTTAGGCTTGGATCTAAGCTTATTTCTTAATATCATCTTCCTGTTCATGTTGTTTCCATGAAAAAGACCTGCTAGAGCGTTGAACATTTCTCTGGCTGATAGTTTCTCTGACAAATGTGGAATCAAATGATCTTTCACTGCAACCAAGATCACCTTCTGGGCTCTGATCTCCTTCTCATGAGTAGCTAATTGCTACAGGTCTGTCGGTGAAGGAACTACCTGGTTAACTATTTACCATAGGCCATTTTCTTTTAAAAATAGAGTTACCCTTGTTTTCCAGGAAAGAAGTTGGATACTACATCCAAACTGTCTTCGAACCTAACACTGGAAGCTGCCATTTTTCATATCTGAACAAATTGCCTTGGATTTGTGCTTAGTCCTTCAAGCACCGACAATATTTACTGCTGGTAGGCAATTTACACCCTAGCGATTTCCTTGCTAAAAATAAATATTAAATTTGGTTCATTGAATAAAAGTTACCAACAGAAATTTTAATTTGGAAAAACATAACGGAAGTAAATTAAACTAATTTTGACACATGTACGTAGAATATTTTTTCCCTTCAAATCATCATCTCATTAAAATAGCTTGAAAGCTTACAAAGGCTCCCTTATTGGGAAAATGGCCCTCTCAGAAAAACAATACAAGCGACAACATATTTCAGAATTTTACTTGGCACCTGTATGTCTTGTACAGCCCTCCGAAATTTCCTGAATCACCCCACCCTGGCAGGCTGCTGTACAACCTGGGTAGCCTTACTCGACCTTCTATACAGTGCTTGTATGACATGCTGTATGGCCCACATGTGACTCTTGTACTGCCTGCAAATCTACTGTGCTCTATGGTCTGCTTGTGGGCTGATCATTCCTAATGTAAATCAATCCTGTTTGTCTTCTCTGGAACTTGATGAAATCCCTTTATCATCCTTGCCGAGATTTACTCGAGTCATTATTCTTTGTCTCAATTACTCAGTGTGTCTTTCTTCTTCACCTAGCCCACCCTTTATAATTTTTAATTATGGACTGAATCAAATAACCATTGATGACTAAGTCTTCATAACCCTAATCTCACAATGAGATTGACAGTTGAGATTAAGTCCAGATCAACATTCTAGATTCATCTAATTCACTAATGTAAAAACTTTACTTTTCATTAAACATTAAACTCATTTTAATAAAGTACATTTCAATTTAATGATTTCTTTAATTAAAGTGAGTTACTAAGGTAAAGACTTTGGATGAGTTCCACACGTCCTGACCTGTGTGGAAGTACCTGTCCAAGCTACAAAGTTAAAACATCAACATTATTTTTCTTTATTTTTCTTAGCATTTGTTGTATAAGCTTGTTTCAGGGTCCTCTGTTTTGTTGCTGTTCCAAGTCATAGTCTTCTGACTTGTATTTTTTGAGATCCAAAACAATCAACTTACTTGAGTGCAACGTGATAGGATCCTATTTCCCTGTACCCAGATCAATCTGAGATCTGTAATTCAATCTAATGGGCTGCCTGTTACTGTTCTAAATCTTACTTTTCAAGTTTGCATTTTATAGGGATCCAGAAAAAAAGAATTTACTTGAGTGCAATGCAATGGCATCCTATATGCAAAATCTTATCTTTCCCATACGCAAATCAGTCAGATCTGCAATATTATCTCATGAGCTTGTTGGTCAAGCAGGGTATCTTAACGAGTGATTATCTGTCCTGGAAGAGCCATGTGCAGATTGGAAGTGCCTTGAAATCTGAATTTATGTCAATAACAAGCATCTAAGTCAACTTTGCCATCTTTGATTACATCTGTGGATGTCTTTAGTTCGGAAAATAGCATAAAGGACCATTTATTTGCAACTTATTGCTTGCAGTCACATCGACCATCAATTCTTGACGTTGGACTGAAATTGAGTAACTACTGGTCTGCTACTTCAACTGCCAACCTTGAATCTTGATCCATTGTTCCTTCCGTTTGGCAGGTCTAAAATAATTCCTATTAGCTAATGGATATTCTTCAGTAGACTATTTAACCAGATAATTTACCAGTTGAGGGTTGGAACTTGATATAAATCACATCTTGCCAGACAATGTCACAGGGTTCGCCAAATTTGAACCTTCAGGGTCAAATTTGGTGAACTTCAAAAAAATGTTCAGGTTCACCTCTACTACTGCCTCGTGATGTTTCTTTGTGAGGATTATAGTAGCAAGGTCAGTATGCCTTGAGTTCGTTGTATACCTGTTACTCTGATCATGATTCTTATTCATGTTTATTGATGATAATTTCTTATTATTTTATGCCATATTCAATTTCTAATGATTTTATGCTACAGGTGCATAATGAAAAATTTATATAGCCAAATTTAATGATGAACCTCAGAGTCCAAACCTTATTATAATCAGAACTAATTGTTGCCGAACCTGAATTTAAACCTCAACTGTCTTTGGTGCACTATTTACCATGAGGTTAGAGGGAGATTTCAGTCTCTAGAAGGGTTTGGACTGGTCCTTATAGAACTTCTTCAGATGATATAAGTGGCGATGGCTTCATTTATACATTAGGGAGGCCTGTTCTCTCAGGCTGCTTTTACTCAAGTGATCATTTGCCACATATATAGAAAATTACATCATTCTTTTCTCCAATATCAGGAACTGTGGGTGATGAAGCATGCTATTGACACTCAAATGGGTACCACTAGGACCATGCTGCTTTGTTATCTTTTCTGCACTATATGGGCCCCTCATTGTATAGGCTGAAGGATCTTGGGAGCATCAAATTTGTTGAAATTATAAGGGCAATGCTAGAACAACATTTTCTTATACATTTAACAGCTTCAAATAATCATCATTAACATTAGATTTCATGTAACATTTACTTCATCAAGCAGTATAAGAAAATTAGTTCATTAAGCATGAAAGAGCTGTATCACATCACAGTAGAAACAGAAGAAAAGAGACACCAGAAATTAGCACTGAGGCCAGGGTAAAACCCAACAAGGGTTAAAACCTAGAAAACTTTCTTTATGAGACAATATCCAGTTCATCAAGTACATCAACCAAAAACAGAGTATCAAGAAAGATCTGACCAGCAATGTGTCCTCCCGCAAGTGACAATAGTTCCTCAGAAGTTCGGCCTCCAAACCCTCCTCCTTTGCTAGAACACAGATCTTATAAGAAAAATCGAATGCCCAAATGAGGAGCAAGGGTCTCCTATATATAGTCATCAAGAGGGGGTCGAATGGGTGCCTCTGAGGGGCCCAACTGACTTGAACAGAAAGGGAGGCTAACTTGAACAATTTTGGAGGCAAAAATATAAATATAAATATAAATTTTAATTTCATTCATTTGGTTTCATTGAGGGAAATACCAACCATGGCTACAATTTTCAGCACTCCCTCTTAGCCAGTGAGGTATTTTCGTTCTCTCATATGGCACATCATAAGGAAAGCGGATAGCATCACAGTCCAATTTCAACACTCCCTCTCAGCCAGGGAGGCATTCTTCTGGCTGCACCATAGATCTTATTTCGGTTGAACAGTGATGACTTAATTCACAACTGATGATAGGGGAGATCAATTTACCACAACAAAGTCCATGGCAGTCACATATGACTTTGGTAAAAGATCACACACACCCTATTGGTCTCTAGGTCAAGCTCCATGAACTAAACTTGTATATCATAGATCTCATCTCAGATGTACATGTCTCATCATAAGGAAAGCTGATAGTGGCATCATCATCTCATCTCAGTTGAATAATGAAGTCTCAATTCATAGAAGAAGAATGATCCTCAACCGACGATAGGGGGGATCAGTTTACCACAACCAAGTCCATGGAAGTCATATATGACCTTGGTAAAGATCACACACACCCTATTTTTAATTTGGCAGCTCAAGGACAAATTCCCTCCTTTGGAAAACCTTCTTCATCGGGTGAAGACCCTCTTTGCCCTTGGAAGAATTTAAATTGGTCAAGGAAAAATATATTTTTAATGTGAAAACCAGTGCACAAAAGTTAAGGCCAGCCTAGAAATCAAATTGAGTCTCCTCAAACACATATAAATAGACCTAATGTCATATCACTTTGGAGCATCACATTTCAAGCATCTTCTTCTCTCTTCTTTGGATTGGTTTATGCAGGTCTGAAATTGAGAGGTCTGAGCTCACACGTTTGAAGGGAAAGAGGCAAATTTTGAAATTCTTCATTGACTTTCTGTTTGGGTGGCCGTTGACCAATTTTGATTTGCATAATTTCGATCTCTGGAGGCTGAATCTTTTTGTGGAGGAGCTGATTGTTGACTTTGACCTCTGAAATATGAAGTTGACCTCAGTGTTCTCTCTCTTTTGACCGAGTTGTTTGAAACTGTTTTGACTGAGGTTTGACTAGCGAGGAAGGCTGAGTATTTTGACTGCTGACCGAGATCCTTTGAGGCAATTTCACTGTTAACTTTTGGATTGGTTAGGGCATCTTTGACTGCTATTGACTGGCAGAATTGCAGACTTTGACTGTTGACCAGATTTGACTTTGAGGATCATATATTGGATATTGGTTGGTTGATCTCTTGGATAGTCAAAGAATTGACTTTTGACTCTTTTGTTGATGAATTGAATCATTGTATCTCTCTGCTGAACATTTGATGACAATCTAATAGAAGAAGGATTTGAAAGGGTTTTCTCCCTTGTGGGGTTTTTCCTTTATCTTTGACCAAATCTTCTGTTTCTTGTTATTGCTCTTGATTGTCTTCTATTTAACATTGCATTTACTTTTCTATCTACAATTGCTATTTATCATTGGAAGAATAAATTTGATTGCTAATTGAAGAAAATAATGGGCTAAGTGATTGTAATAGCATAAAACAAGGGAAGATTAACATGGTTTTAGAGCTGAGGTGAAGACAAGCCCAAAGGAGACAAGAAACAAGAGAAATCATCTTTGGAAGAAGCTAAAGGAGCCTATTTGACTTGGTCAAGATGTCTACCTTTTACTTCAAGGACACAAAGACGCTAGGTGACTCATCAAACTTTACTGCTTAGAAGATCAGGTTGGAAGTCATACTAGATGACAATGATGTTTTGGAATATGTGAAAAGAAAGGTACTTGAGCCTCTAGAAAATGCTCTTGCTGCTACCAAGTCCAAATATAAGAAAGGTGAGCTCAAAGCCAAGGAAATTCTTATTGAGTCTCTGAATGATCATTTGCTTATGTGGGGAAATTGAAGAAGACTAGGGATATCTTTGATAAGTTGGTTGGGATGTAAAAGGTCAACAATTTGAATCACATCCTTTCCTTGAAGAATCAACTCAAGGATATGAAAATGAACAAAGGGGAATCTGTAGAATCGTATGTCATGAAAATATCCCAATTAAGGGATCAATTGCAAATTGTTGGTGAGCCCATTTTTGATAGAGAGTTGGTGTTGGCCACTTTTCAAGGTCTTCCTCGTATTTGGGAAACCTTCATTACTACTATAAGCAACAATAACGAATTTCCGACATTTGACGAGTTTGTTGGCAAATGTACTCAAGAAGAATTTAGGATGATCTCTAGAGGGAGGATTCAAAAGCATGAAGGAGAGCCCTACACATTTGTTGCTTGAAACAAGAAGAGGAAAGGAAGAGGAGGACCATCTAATTCAAGAAAGCTTGCTCCAACATCCAGGGACTCTAATAGAAGATCAAGAAGAGACAAGGATATGTTAAAGATTGAATGCTACAGTTGTCACCGGTATGGTCACGATGCTCAAGATTGTCCAGAAAAGAGGAATGCTCGAAGGTCCACTACAACAACAATTGTGGCTTCAACAACAACAGGTTCAATGATAGAAGTAGAGGAGATGATAAAAGAAGAAGAGATGCTCATGATGATCATGGAGAAGGCCATCGTCCTCAAAAGAGATCAAGGAACTTTAGGTATGAAAATAATGTTGCTGCCACTCAATCTAAATATATACTTATTTTTGCTTTAGGTACAAGGAAGTCCTCCCAAACTTGGTTGAAAGGGAGACCGATCTAAAAATCATCCTTGGGAACAACTCTACTCATCCTATAAGGGGCTTTGGTTCTGTCAAATTTCATTTGAACTCTGTGGAATCCATTCTTCTTCATGATGTTATGTATGTTCTGGGATTGAAGAAGAATCTAGCATCTATATCTGCCTTGGAAGACAAAGGGATGGGAGTTGCTTTCATAAGAGTAAAGGTCCTCACTTGGCCCATGGAATCTCACGAGGGATGCTTTCACTGTGGGATCTAGAATTGAAGGATTCTATAGAGTCAATGGAAGACCATTGCAAGCTATGGTCCATGATATCAATCATCAAAGTGAGTTATGACATTGAACGTTAGCTCGTCTACATTATGAAGCTCTGCCTAAAGTAAGAAAGTTGGTTTTTGGGATGCTTGATGTTCAAGCTAGTCATGATGGAGTATGTCTGGGATGTGCCAGTGGAAAGAAGACAAGGGAGCCATTCCCCTTCAGCAAAAGCAAAAGTAGGACTAATGATATTCTCCAACTCTTCCACTTTGACCTATGTGGACCCATGCTTGTGCACTCCTCATCCAGCCCTGGGTAACAAGACTCCCGAAGAACTGTTTACAACTGTGAAGCTTGATGTTGGACATCTAAGGATATTTGGTTGTCCCATGGACAAGAGGAACGAGCTAGAAGCCGCTAGAAAGAAAGTATGTTTGTTGGATATTGTGAAAATTCTGAAGCCTTTAGAATATATATATATATATATTTGGTCAAAGGAAAAATGAGTTGAGTAGGGATGTGACTTTCGATGAAGATGATGCCTTGGAAAAGTAAGGGACCTTCCCCCTCCGTTTTGTTGAGAAGAAGAATGATGACATGGACCTACTAGAAGGTCCTTTTGTGCCAGAATCTTAGAAGGGTATTGTTGATGAGCCCATGGAGCCTATGGACCCCTTAGATCCTCTTGCCAGGAAGAGGCCACGTTGGCTTCGTGATACTTTACAAGATGCTGAAAGACATGTAGCTGCCAAAGGAACTTTTAGAGAAAGTAAGAAGCCATGCTGGTACCAGGGATATGTTGTTGCTACGAACTCCATCATATAGGCTGAACCTCCCACTTTTGAAGAAGTAGATAAAGAGCAAGTTTGGAAGGATGCTATGGTTGAAGAGTATAAATCCATTATGAAGAATGGTGTGTGGAACGTTGTTCCAAGAGTCAAAGGGAAGTCTGTCGTGACATCAAAATGGCTATACAAGATCAAACATGGAGCTAATGGAAGTATTGAGAAATATAAGGCAAGGTTCGTGGCTAGAGGTTTCTCCCAAAAAGAGGGAGAAGATTATGATGACATATTTGCACCTGTTGCTTGCTACACCACCATTAGATCGATTGTTGCCCTTGCTGCTAGTCAAGGATGGACACTTCACCAGATGGATGTGAAGACATCATATCTTCATGGCATATGAAGAGAAGAGGTATATGTTGAGTAACCACAGGGCTTCAAAGTTCAAGACATGAAGACTCATGTTTGCAAGTTGAAGAAAGCACTATATGGTTTGAAGCAATCCTAGAGCCCAGTATCCCCACATTGATAGGTACCTGGTGAAGCTGGGATTCACAAGAAGCAATGCTGACCTGAACCTCTACTTCAAAGTGGTCCAAGTTATGCCTTTGATTTTGGTTTTATATGTTGATGATTTATTCTTGACAGGTAGTGAGCCTTTGATGCTTGAGTGTAAGAGGGAGCTGGCCTCTGAGTTTGAAATGAAGGATCTTGGTTTGATGCATTACTTCCTGGGATTAATGTTAATTTTCTGTTAAGGCTATATTGTTCTTTGCTTTGATAATTGTATTACATCATTTACACATTGAATTCACCACACAACATTATTACATCATATGCAATTATGTAGAAAGAACAACATCATCAGTAATGCAACGAAACAATGAAAGGAACAACAAAAGAAAAGCAAGCACACATGGCGACACCAAGATTGGTTAAAGACCAGGGCAAAATCCCACTAGGAGGAAACCCATCAAATTTTCTTCTTGTATTAGATTTCATCAATTGCTCAGTTGAGATACAAATTACATCATCGTGAGAGATCATATACATAACATGCTATCCAGGGCCTATACAAGACTTGTTCACAACTTCGTTTGCGAACAAGCTACATCAATAATACAATTGTTGTTATTAATAACCTCATCATACTATTAGTATAAATGTTGCCACTGAACATATACCAATGCTGCTCTACCAGGTCATATTGTTAGGATTACCAAGGATTTTTGCACATAGCTTAAGAATATATAATATGGTGCCCCTAGTGTCCTATGCTCCAACAATGACATAACACTTTACACATATTGCTTAATACTCATATTATACTGAATACAATACCATACCAATATAAAACATTCTGAGATCATACCATACATAAGTGCAAAGACCATATAAGTGCGATATCAACCGGATTATAGAAGAACAATCACCGTAGAGGAATCAAACACATAAGTGCGATGTCAAGACCATAGGATCATAATCCTAACATTCAGGGTGCTATTTAATTAACTCAAAAAAACTGTGTCAATACCATTCTTACAGTGTATAGAAACTGTGCATATTTTTGTGATATCTAACTGTAACAAAGGAGCTATTAATATAACTGCATAGACGCTAAGATGCAACGTCGAAGAATCCAATATATTATGATATAACGCTAAGAAAGACAATATAATCCAATGGTGAGATCAAACATATAATGTAGTATCGAGACCAACCATCCGTATATTGATGTGAGTTGAGACATACATACATGGATGCCATATATCCATTACAGTGAGACCATACTAGCAATGTGACGTAAAATATTGAGATCATTATAAATGATTGACAACTTACAGTATAGATGTAGGAAACAGAGAAATAAGGTAGAGTATTGTGGTCAACATAGAATCAATGCCTATGCCAAATGCTACATAGGATCATTGAGATGCCATGAACAAGTTGAATATAGTAATGCTCATAAAACGATGCCCATTCTATGATATATATGAAAACCCTAAAGCGAGCCACAACACATTACTATAGGCCATAAAACATACCATACATGCGAGAGCCAGAGAACGACATTATATGCATCGTTGGAAGCGAGAGTGTATCTTGAGCAAGAGTACATTGTTGGAAGCGAGAGTGTATCTTGAGCGAGAGTACTGCGATGCCATCGTCTCGAATCATTAAGTGTGAGCTTCAGGTGAACGCCAAAAAACAATTAGTGTGGCAAAAGCCTGAAGAGATTTTCTTTTCTTAAGGAAAATATGTTGTGAAATTATTGGAAAAATTTGGAATGGTAGAATGCAAGTCCTTAGCTACTCCAATGGAGATGAATTTCAAGGACTTATGTGGAAACGTTGTAGGACCTGATTTGGCGAATCCTTTTGAATATCGACAATTGATTGGGGCTTTGATGTTCCTTGTGAACACCTGTATGGACTTATGTTTTGTTGTTGAAACTTTGAGCCAATTCATGACAAAGCCTCTTCTTGCACACTGGGTTGTTGCCAAGCACGTACTGAGATATTTGCATCAGACGATTAATCTAGGTCTGAGATATGCTACCAAAGATGTGAGGCTACATGGATACACTGATGCTAACTTTGCCGAAAATGTTATCGACAGGAAGAGCACATCAGAGTGCTGCTTTAGATTGGGGTCTTCCATGATATCTTGGATGAATAGGAAGTAGAAGTCCATGGATTTGAGTACAAATGAGGCAAAGTATATTGCTGCTAGCATGGCTAGATGCAAGCCAGTTTGGTTGAGGAAGCTCTTTGGAGAGCTATTTGAGCAGGTCCTAGATATGACAGTGATATATTGTGACAACAAGAGTGGGATCTGATTGGCAGAGTATCGCATATTTCATGACAAGTCCAAGCATATTGAGATCATGTATCATTATATTCAAGACATGGTGCAAAGATGCGCTGTGAGGCTCCATCATATTTCGATTGATGAGCAGATAACAAACATACTCACCAAGGCTTTGCTGAAAGGGAAGTTCTTGGTCTTCAGAAAGCAGCTTGGACTAATGGATGCGACTCTCTTGGGTAAGGGTCTTGGCTGATCGAGGACTCTGAGTTATGTTATTCCCCACTATTTGAGCTCACAAGGAAAGGGATTGAGCTTGAGAGCTCCTGGGGTTGAGGGATCTTTGGACAATTCGAAGGTTGTGATCCTTACCTTTTGTGGTAAGTAGTATCTCACCTATTGTCACGATAGGGTGTGTGTGATCCTTGTCGTTTATGACAAGTTGGGTATCTCCCACTATCATGATTAAACTTGACTAAGTATACCCACGTATGCATCCTACCTAGACGCTGGGCTTGTTGGGATTGTTCCTCCCCATCTGGCCAATGGTTTGAGATGACTTGAGATGGTTGTGATCCTTGCCTCTCATGGCAAGTGCTATCTCACTCAAGTGATTAAGATGCAAGTGTTCTACCACTTGACTCTTGAGGGTCAATGTGGGAAGATCGACAGATGATGGAATTGTTGGAAAATCTGGAGACTTGTAGATTTATAAATGATTTTCCTTAACTTGGTAATTACATGTCATATATCTTGGCCTTTTATTAATTTATTAGATCTTGTTCATGGAGCAATTATCAAAACAAGACAAAGTACACAAGATGCAAAACCAAGGGGAAAACCCAAAAAAATGCTCTTCTTCAATAGAATATGCTTACAAAGAGACTTCCAAGACCCAAAGACCAAAACCTACAACTCTACCAAGCACCAAGTCAACCCCTAACAAGATCTTCTCCAAGGCAGTTTCCAATCTTCGACCAACTGCAACTTCATCCCAAAATTTTGGTCCTGCAATTGCTCCTTGCAATTTGGCCTCCTACAACTGCGGCTTCACAAAAACCCTAACTTCGTACATGTGGATAGAGTGAGAGAGAGAAAGATTTAATCCAAGAAACTTTGATTCATCCTTCCTTTCCTCGTCCTTCTAGCTCTTCTTCTCCTTCACTATTGCAGATGCTTCTCAAATGATGTCGAACTCCTTGTATTTATAGCCTTTCTTAAGGGTCAAATTTCCCTCTAGGTTGATTTGATTTGCTCTTGGGTCGACTTGGTCTTGGGATATAAAATGGCTTTTTCTTGATAAAATAAATATCCTTCTTTATTACAACGAGTGAAAATGGGACTATGCCACATGACCAATATTATTCTTTATCCTAGAAATACCTAGAAAACTTAAAAGCATGAAGAACATGCTTTTGACTCAAACTTGAGTATGAAACCCATACTCCAAAATAAAATAAAATTTCTTTTTCTTTCTCTATAAAGAATATACAATGTAATGATTACAATTAGGTTATTATGAAGATCGAACCTAGTTACAATTTTCAACACTTCCTCTTAACTAGGGAGGTATTCATAATCCCATTTCGTGGTACAAGGAATCTCAATCTTGAAACATTCTCATAATAAGAGTCAAATTGATAAGCCATCATTGTCAAGCATCTTTGTCATAACCAACACTGTCCTTGAAGGCCTTAACTAGACAAGCTCATCCTTATTTGAGAGCATGGGAGGCTTTACGCGAGCTGCCACACTACCTCTAAGGCACATGCCCCATCTGGTTGTTCATCGGGTATGTCCTTTTAAGACTATTCTTATCTTGGATTTCCATAACCGAATCCTCAAAGAATATTGGTCTTCTTCGACTACTCTTATCTTGGATGCCCTACCTCATCCTCAGGGAGTGTCGGTCAACAACTTATTTTTCATGGATTTTCTAATCCATAAGAAGTTCCAATCTTTAGATGCTTATCCAACCCTCTAGACTCCATTCGCTCCTTATGGCCTTCACTAAGACTTCGGATGTTAGTCCTAGTCTAATGCTTGACCCATAATAAAGACAAGAACTATCCAATATCACTCCCTCTCAATTAGGAAAGAGATATCCACCAAACCAAACTTACCTCTTAGGTACTCAAGCTTCTTGTTTGGTAACGCTTTAGTCAAAACATCTACTACCTGTTCACCTGTAGGTAGATAGTGTAGCTCCACGATCCCATCTTGTACCAAGCTTTTGATGTAGTGGTACTTCTTGTTTATATGCTTTGTCTAAACTTGAAACATCGAGTCTTCTGTCAATCTTATGTAACTTTCATTATCACAATGTATCCGTGTAGGGGTAAATGGTCTTTCAAACAAGTTTGATAATAACTTCCTGAGCCAAACTACCTCCCGACAGACTTCGCTTGTAGCAACATATTCAACGTCAACACTACTCAAAGCAATTGTATCTTGCTTTCTGCTCATCCATGAGACCATGTTGAAAATGTAACTAGTTTTGGCCTTCATAATTTTTGTTGTACTCATTTCAATATGTATCCTCTGTAACAAACAAAAGAAGAAAATAAAAAGTTATTATTATTAAAGCATGGGTTTCATGCTTCTTATTGATGGTCATCTAGGTAAAAGCATGTTCTTCATGCTTCTAGGGTTTGTTAGGTCTTAGGATTTGTTGTCATGAGTTAAAGGAGTCAACATCATGTTTATAAGACCCTTTCAGGCAAAATGTAATTGGAAAAAGAATTATTTTTGAGTCTAGAAAGTCCCGAAAACTCCAAAAGTACAAGTCGCCCTTGACAGCTTAAAGTCGGCCTATAGGAGGGAATTCGACCCTTTAAAAAGGCTATATAAAGGAGCAATTTGACCTCATTTGGCATCCACTCACCAACAAGTTCGATCTCAAGAAGGAAGTTCGTTTGTAGCTGGGAAACAAAAAAAGAAGAGAGCAAAGGTCTAGATGAAGAAAGGAAGGACATAAAACCTGTTTTTGGGCCATTTTTCTCACAGGTGTGAAAGTCTAGGGTTTTTGTAGCTACAAAGGAGGTCGGAGTTGTAGATCCATGTTGCAGTAGGACAAGGTGCAATCTGTTGTTGCTGAAAAGAAGAATAATCTGTCTTGACTTCATTGACCTTGGGAGGATCTGTCTAGCTCAAGGAAGGTATCAATAGGATGTTGGATTAGGGTTTTTGCAACTACTACAAGCGCTGAAGTTGCAGGTCGAAGAAGTAGTACTGAAATTGGGAGGTAGAAGTTGCAGTTTGAAGCTGGTTCGTTCTAGCTCAAGGAAGGAATGACTTGGTACTTGGAGGAGGACTTGGTCTAGGGTTTGGGTCTTTGGTGTCTCATTGGAAGCAAATTCAATAAGAAGAGTTTTTAACGCTTTCCCCTTGGAGGTTTTTTGCCCTGGCTGAGAGCCGAATTTCTATGTCCTATGTTGTTGCTGTTTCTGTGCTTGATATTTGTTTGATGAAATGATTTAAATAAAGAACACAAGAAGAATATTAAAGTTCACAAACAAGTATTAAGGTTAAGGAAACTTGGAATTAATAGTTGCCACTTTGCATTTTCCAACATGGTATCAGAGTGAACAAGGTAGTTGAAAGGATTATCTTGTGGACACAAAGAAGGGTTTGCTTGTTAAGGGGAACAATTTGTGGAGGAAAGGAAGTAGCAGACCTATCGATTTGGAAGAAGGGTTTCTACATTAAAGAAGATCAATACTTCATCAAGCTTTCATCAAAGGAAAGCTTGAGAGGAAGACTACAAGAAAAGTTGTCTCTTGAAGAAAAGGAGATCTATTTAAAGGCTCATTGAAAGTAATCTTTGAAGGAATTATCAAAAGGATCTTGATATCATTCATCACTCTTGAAGGCTATTGTTAAAAGAATCCTAGGAAGCATCTTTCAAGGATATTATTGAAGTTTTTTCAAAGGTCTTGATGGCTTCAAGAAAAGTCGAAGACATCATCAAAGAAGAGGAGAATCTTTGTTATCAAGTAAGTATCATATTGTTACTCTTTGTCTGAATCTGCAAGTCAAATGGGTTCTTTCTACAAGGAGAGCAATAAGCTCATTGGAACATCAAATTACCTATCTTAGAAGAAAAGGATTGACCTAGCACTTAAAGAACATGAGGTAATGGAGTATGTTACTGGTGAAATCACTGAACCAATGAAATACATGACTCAAGATGTAGCAAATACAAGAAATGAGAAGTAAGGGTACAAAGGATCATCGTTGAATCTATTGAGGATCCTCTTGTTTCATTTGTTGCAAACTTGAAAAATTCCAAGGCTATGTATGACAAGCTAGTAAACTTGTACTCTATTAGCACATTAGGATAAATGATGTCTTTGTGGAATAAGCTATATAAGATGAAGAAATCAAAGGACGAGGACATGAGATCCTTTCTAATGAAGATATCTCAATTAAGAGATCACTTGTAGGTGGAGAGACAATTGAGACAAGTTTTCATTCAAAAAAAACCATTTGTGTATTAAATGCATTGCCACCAGAATGGAGCAGCTTTGCAAGAAGCATCTACTCAAGAAAGATTCAACTCCCTTTGATGAGTTGTGGGCACAATGCATTTTGGAAGAATCAAGGATCAAAGTAAAAGATGACATTGGATCAAAAGAACATTCTTAAGCCTTTTTACCTCAAGTCAAGAAGCTAATGAAGGCAAAGTTCGGGAAGTCCAAGACGAAAGATATGTCCAAGATTCAATGCTTTAAGTGCAATGAATATGGACATTTTAAGAGGGATTGTCCAAGCAAACAGAACAAGAAGAGAAAAGAAAGAAGCGAGGCTCACATAATTGAGGAAATAGGAGAACTTGAAAAGAACCCAAAGGAAGAGGTGGAAGATCTTTACTATTGAAGAAGGTACACAATTTGTCAGGTTCTTTATGAGTATTAATCTTTCCTATAGAATAGCATGCATTGTTGTTTATTTTAAAATAAATATTTATTTTGCATAACATCATAGAGAGAAGCATGTGAAAGTAGCATATGTAGAGTTTGCTTGGTTAAATTGCTTTATAGAAACCATCTAGCCTTTAAGAATAGATAGATAGACAATTTTGCATATTGTTCATCATCTAACACTATGTTAGAGGCAATGATCTTGCTTAAATGGATCATCATGATCTTGGGAGGACCATCATTTTGAAAGGTCCTTGGGAGAAGCATTATGACAAGGTTAGTATACATTCCATGTAATGTGGAAACAAAACTGTTTAAGGGATGAACGAATGCAATGGGTTAGGATGTAGGTTCATTATGAGCTATATATAGCTATATGATGGAATAAGAAGCATTGGAATACACATTGAAAATGACTCGTGGATAAGATTCATTTGAGTAGAATCTTGTAGCATGCTTTATATGATTATGTGATATTGGCTTACTAGATTATGATTAACAACCAATATAATCTACAAAATAGAAAGTTCTAACTTGGTAATCAAGTTCGACCCTTGGACACTCTGATGGATGAAGGAAGATTCATATGGAGATGGACCATGAAGATGTTGATGGAACAAGAAGGTCATCACGGTGAGGTAAGTCTGTTTTTAATTGTTGTTGGTTATCTAGTTAACATATTTTTTTTGCTATATGAAAGGATGTTGTAGGAATACATGATTACAGTTGAGGCAAGTTCAATTGTATGGATGAAATGTATGAATAATGTTGAGGAAGATCAATATTTGATACCTGGAAACTATAAAGGTAAGATATGCTAATCTTGGGATTGAAAGGTGGCAATGCAAGAAGATAACCTGAAGGTCAAAGGAGATACATTTTCAGGAGGAAGTTATGATCAACTTGAAGTTTGGAAAGCCTCAGTACAATGCCTTTATCTATGATGTTGAAGATGAAAGTGATGAGCAAATGATCTGGAATCCTGTCACAAGATTGAAGAGGGAAGATGTCTCCATGATACCTCAAACGGAAGTAAGCTTGATACAATGAGATGCAAAGAAAAAGAGGGAGTCAGACAACTATGGAACTGATAGCTGATACTCTTATGAAGACAAGTTATAAGGCTTGTGGTGTTGACTTCCCAAATAGAAAGGAAGTCTGGAATCTCCACTAGATTTGAGAGGGAGCAAAGGAGTCTCCTCAATTGGAGCACATATCTATTCCCTAGACAAGCGGGAACAAGGTGATCCTCCATGGTTGAGAGGGAGTTATTTTAGACATCACATGTGCATTCTCATCTTCAGGTAATGAAGAGAGAATGGTGGGGGATTGGATAAGCATTTGTGGTTTACTTGAGGATATAAAATCCAAGAAAGGAAAGGTACCGACATTCTTTGAGGATAGGATATGTATCTAAGAGAAGAGTGGTTGAAGAGGATCGATATTCTTTGAGGGTTCAAGATTTGAGATCTAAGATAAGAATAATCCTAAAAGGACATATCTTGTGAACATATGGATGGGGTATGTGCCTTGTAGAGGTAGCGTGGTATCACACATAAAGCCTCTCAACATAATGCTATTAAAATTTGGCAGCTTACGGATGAATTTATTGTAGAAGAAATCATATTTTTTAGTTCTGTTTGAACCAACAATAATAAAATTTCATTTCTAACAATTCTAATATGACTTTCCAAAAATAGTAAGTCACATCTCAATTTGGAAGTGACTTTCAAAAAATAGAAAGTCATGTCTAAATGATCAAGGATGATCTCGACATATGGAATCCATTTTAAAATCGAATCAATTATGATTATACAAATCAAGAGTTAATATTTTATCCTTACTAGTCTTGTTATTATTATGATACTATTATTTATAAAATAGTCTAAAGTCATTCACCTTTAATGAATTAATAAAAACGATTTCTCAATAGTCTTATGGAATAAGTCGATTAAATTGAGAATCTCTTACTTGGAAAATCGAACCTCTCTTTTGGAATAAAATAGTAACTCCTCCCTTAAGTGAATGTAACTCTCCCTCACTAATTCGATGTATGGCAAACGTGTAACTCCTCCCCATTAAATGCACTTGTAACTTCCTCACTCAATTCGATTTGTAACTGTCACCAAATATTCTCTCATGTCTAAGTGTAACTCTCTCTCTCCCTAATTCGAATTGTAACTGCTCAAGACAAGTGTACCTCTCTCTCTATTCTTGGGATGAGTTACACTTCTCCTCAAGTAACGCATCCCTCATGGAATTCAATTCTCCTATTGTTGGCTCAAGGCATGGATTCATTTTTTGTAACTCCTCTCCTTTATCATCTATTTAAGCAAGAGCAAGTGAGAGTTGAGTGTGGCATGTTCATTGTGAAGAAAGAGAGCAAGTGTCTATGTGTGCAAGAGAAGTGTGAGAACAAGTGAAGAGAAAGAGCAAGGGAAGATCTCAAGCAAGTGTTAAAGATAATATTTGATAAGAGAAGGAAGATATCTTCAAGCAAAGAGCAAGAGCTCTTCAATTGCAAGTTGATCAGACATTGGTGATTTTATTCATTCTCATTTTTTTTTATTTTTTCTCTCTCTCTTTGTACTTTGCTGAACAATTGAAGAAATCTAATAGAGAAGAATCATTTGGGTTTTCCATGGTCATTGTACCGAAATCTCAGTGTCTCATATTTGTGCTTGGCTGTCTTCATATGATCCTTAAGTTTATGTTTTATCTACAATTGTTGGTTTGACAAGTTTCGAAGAAGAAATATGTATTCTAAATAATTGTAATAGCATAGAACATTTAGTTTTCTCCGAAGTACTTTCAAGGCCTAGCATAGAATATTCAGTTTTCTGCAAAGTACTTTCAATTTTTTGTAAAATACATTCAAATTTCTACATAGAACTTTCAAGTTTTTACATAGAACTGTGAAGTTTATGCAAAGAATTTTTAAGTTTTTTGCCTAGAACTTTTAGATTTTAACATCGTATTAGAGCCTTGGTGAAGACCAATCCAAGGAGACTGGAGATCACCTGAAGAGACCCCACTTGATGCCGAATTTTTTGATCAAGACGAATTCGTTCTACTTCAAGGTAGAGGAGAAGCTGAATGATGCTTCAAACTTTAGTCCGTAAAAAGCAAGACTGGATATCGCTCTTGAAGAACACGAAGTTCTAGAGTATGTTAAAGACAAAGTAGTTGATCCACCAGAGAATGCACGTGCTACTGTCAAATCCAAACGTAAAAATGGTGAAATCAAAGCTAGAAAAATGAATTTTGATTCTCTTGGTGATCATCTTATTACTTATGTTTCTGGTTTGAAGAAAGCTAAATAAATGTATGACAAACCAATTGACATGTTTGCAATTAGTAACTTGAACAAAATTATTACCTTGAAGAATCAACTGAAGGACATCAAGATGAATGGAGGGGAGATGGTTCAAGCATACTTCCTAAGAATGACCAAAATCAGGAATCGACTGTCAACAGTTGGTGAAGTTGTACCTGACAAAGAAATCGTGTTGACTGCGTTTGGAGGCCTTCTCTTGTTTGGGAGGTAGTTTATCACCACCATCAGCGATATCAACATTATTCCCACATTTGATGGGCTCCTGGGAAAATGTATTCAAGAGGAGGCCAAAATGATCTCTAGGGGGAGAATTTCACATCATGAAGAAGGATAACCTATTGCATTTTCAGCCTATAACAAGAGAAAGAAAGGTAATAAAGACAAAGCATTTTTCAAAGAAATCTGCTTTCAAATCAAATGATTCCTTTAAAGGGAATCTAGACATGTCAAAAGTTAGATGCTTTAACTGTCAAAAGCATGGTCACTTTGCTCGTGACTGTAGAGAAAGAAGAAGAGCACCTATATTCAAAAACATATATGATTATAGAAAAGGCACTTCTGAAAATCAAAGAAAAGGCCATCCTAAAAAAACAAGAAATCCAAGGTACAGAAATAATGCAACGGAAACTCAATCAAGATATTTTTTTGTTTTTGCTTTTTCTAATTTTTCTTCTACATATTCATTTCATAGCTAGTTAGTTGAAAAAGGTGCTTCCAAACATTTTACTGGTTACAAAAAAGCACTCTCTTATTTAGTTGAGAGGGAGACTAATTTAAATGTTATTCTTGGAGACAATTCTAATCACCAAGTTAAAGGTTATGGTTCAGTTTCATTTCAGTTAGATGATGACAAATTTATTTTTCTGCAAGAAGTTTTGTATGTTCTTGGTTTGAAAAAGAATTTTGTATCCATATCTACTCTAGAAGATAAAGGAATCAAAGTTGCTTTTATTAGTGGAAAAGTTCTAACTTGACCTTTGAATTCAAGTATGAGAGAAGCCTTCACGCTTGGATCAAGATGTCAAGGGTTCTACAAAGTCAATGGTAAACCCATTCATGCACTGGTCCATGATATCGATCTTCAATGTGACCAATGGCACAAAACACTGAGATTATGTTGCTTATGAGTTTGATTAAGTAGATTAAGTAGTTCATTCTGTTGATTATACAATTTACCCAGTAGCTTATTCAACGATTGATTAAGTGGATTCTGATCCAGTAGCAAAAGCAAGGGTAATAAGGGCATAGGCAGATCCAATTGATGATTCAATGGCCCCACCCATCAGTATCAGTAGAAGAAAAGGATACTGAGACATAGGCCATAGCAGCAGAGTAAGCATCCTAACCAGATCAAGTGCCAGATATTGTAGTAATAGAGTCAAAAGCAGCTAGAGCAATAACTTTTTTCCTAGCATTACTTCCTGTTCCTACTTTTGGGACATAGATAGCTATTTCTGGAGCATTGACAGCGGAAGCAACAATTTCTTCAGTTGAACCACCCGCCTTATTTTATGGACTAATCACATAGTACTTTAGTAATCGCAGTAATAAGCCTATGGTTGAGTGTCTCGGTTATTGGGATAGGTCCCTGGACCAAGAAAGAAGTATATGGTTCTAGGTTAGTTAATTGGCAAGTAGTAATTAGAATCGTTTTCTCTTGGTCTGTATTGGTCGTGTTTATTAGTCTACAAGACAGTGATCGTGTGAATAAGCTTGTTAGCGGTACCTTTTCTTGGAGATAGTGATGGGACTAGTGTACGCAGTTGGTCCATTGAACTAGGTATAAAGGAGTCGATTGGCTCAGGTAAGGAGTAACTACTGGTACAGTAAGTCCAATCGCAGTCAAAAGCCTATTGGTCTTGTCAGTGATTTGAATTGGTAAATGAATAGGTTAAAGGAGAAGGCCCCTACTAGTAAATAGGTGTACTAAGTTAGTTCATTGGCCTAGGTGCATAAGAAGTAGGTTTGTCAGTAATAACCAACCTATCCATTTGAGGGGCGGATAGGCAACCTATGGCACAAAAGACTGAGATTAGAATGGATCATGAAGGAGTTTGCCTAGGATGTGCAAGTGGAAAGCATGTAAAGGGACCATTCCCTTCAAGCAGAACAAAAACTAGTCAGGTACTTCAACTCATATTTTGATTTATGTGGACCTATTCTTTTAACTTTTCTTGGCGGCTACTTGTATTTCATGATTTTTGTTGATGATTTTTCTCGCAATTCATGGATATTCTTTTTGAAAAAGAAAGGTGAAACATTTGACATGTTAAGAGATTTCAAGGCTCTGACTGAAAATCAAACCGGAAAGCTGATCAAAGCTTTCAGATCTGCTAATGGGGGAGAGTTCACCTCCAATGATTTTAATTATCTTTCCAAAGATGTCGAGATAAGGAAAGAAACCATTGTGTTGTACAATCCATAACAAAATGGTGTGGCTGAGAGGAAGAACAAAACCATCATGGAAGCAGTCAGAGCTATGCTGCATGATCAAAAACTAGCAAAGTTTATGTGGAGAGAAGTTGCAAATGCTCTTGTTTATGTGCAAAATAGAACTGCTCATAAGGCCTTAGACAATAATACTCTTGAGGAAGACTTCATTGGTGAAAGGCCTGGGGTGATTCATTTGAGAATCTTTGGCTGTCTTGTGTACTTCCATGTGCTGAAAGAGAAAATGAACAAACTTGAAGCTTCAGGTAAGAAAGGTATGTTTGTTAGTTATTGCGATAATTCAAAAGCTTATAGAATTTGTCCTTGGTCAAAGAACTATAGAGTTTAGCATAGACGTAACATTTGATGAAGATGCAACTCTTGGAAAAGTAAGATAATCTCCTCCTACCATCGCTGAAAGAGAAGCTATTAATGAAAAAAATCTTGCATATGAGTCAGAATCGGAACCTAAGAATGAGCTTACTGATAATCCCATGGGTTCCATGGATCCTCTAGATCCTCCCCCACATGATCCTCCTACTAGAAAGAGACCACTATGGTTGCGCGATACCTTGCAAGATGCTGATCAACATGCTACCCCAAGAGGAACGTTCAGAAAATGTAAGAAGCCAAGTAGGTATCAAGGTTATATTGCTGTCATGAGCAACATCATTCAGGTAGAACCATTCACCTTTGAAGAAGCTACAAAAGAACAAGTCTGGAAAGATTCCATGAATGAAGAATACGAGTCCATCATCCAAAATGATGTCTGGGAAGTGGGTCCTAGACCTCAAGGTAAATATGTTGCCACTTCCAAATGGTTGTTTAAGATTAAACATGGTGCAGATGGTAGTATTGAAAAATACAAGGCTAGATTTGTAGCTAGAGGTTTATCTCAAAAAGAGGGAATAGATTATGATGAGATTTTTGCACGTGCATCTCTATATACTACTATTCGATCTGTTGTTGCCTTAGCTGCTAGTTAGGGATGGACTCTTCACCAAATGGACATGAAAACTGCTTTCTTGCATGGATTCCTCAAGGAAGAGGTATTTGTGGAACAACCAAAAAGCTTTGAAGAGCATCACATGGAAACTCATGTATGCAGACTGAAGAATGCCTTATATGGGTTGAAGCAAGCTACATGGCCTTGGTATGCTCACATTGATAGCTACTTGATGAAGTTTGGTTTCACCAGAAGCATTGCAGACCCAAACCTCTACTTCAAGACTGTCCAAGGTATACCTTTGATTTTGGTATTGTATGTTGATGATTTATCCTAGACAGGAGGAGAACCTCTTATCCTCTAGTGTAAGAGGGAGTTAGCTTCTGAATTTGAAATGAATGACTTTGGTTTGATGCATTAATTTTTGGGTATAGAGGTATGGCAAAGACTTGGTGAAATTTATCTCTCTTAAGAAAAATATGTTGTTAAGTTTATTGAAAGATTTGTTATGGTAGGATGTAAGTCCATGCATACTCCTATGGAAATGAACTTTAAGAAATTATGTGGCAAAGCTGCAAGACCTAATCTAGCAAATCCCACAGAGTTTAGACAACTTGTTAGTGCTTTGATGTTTTTGGTAAACACTAGACCTGACATATGCTTTTCTATAAACACTTTAAGTCAACATATGATTGATCCCTTTCATGCCCACTAGATTGTTGCAAAAAATGTACTCAGACTTGCATGGAACTATCACTGCTAAAAATGTAAGACTTCATGGATATAATAATGTTGATTGGGCTGGTAACTGTGCTGATAGAAAGAGCACTTTTGAGTGCTGCTTTAGCTTGGGATCTGCCATGATCTCTTGGATGGGCAAAAAGCATAAGTCTATTGCACTGAGTACAACTGAAGTTAAATACATTGCTACTAGCATGGCTAGTTGTGAGGTAGTTTGACTGAGAAAGCTTTTTGGGGAACTATGTGAGCAAGTTCCAGACACAACAGTTATATATTGTGACAATAAGAGTGGGATTCGTCTTGCAAAAAATCCCGTGTTTTGTGACAAGTCCAAACATATTGAGGTCAAATATCACTATATCTAGGATATGGTGCAAAGAGGAGCAGTGAGGCTCAATCACATCCCCATTGATGATCGAATAGCTGACATTCTTACAAAGCCTTTATCGAAAGGAAAGTTCTTGGTTTTTAGAGAGCAACTTGGACTTATAAAAGTGACTCTTTCGGGAAGCTGTCACAACTAATCGAGAACATTGAGTTGTCTTCCCCCTTGTTAGAGCTCACAGGATTAGGCAATGATGTCAGAAAGCTCTTAAGGATGAGGGACCTCTTGTGTAGTGTGTGCCACAAGAGTAGGCTTCAATATGCATCCGACCCATAGTCTGGGATATGGGAAGAGCCACCTATCTGACCAATAGGTGTAGTGAGACTTGTCTAGGATGCAGGTGTTCCACCACTTGACGTTTAATGAAAATTGGTTGAGTGTAATCCTTGCCTACGTGATATGTGATGATCCTTTCCTTTCCAAATTTGTGTCAAGTGGATGATTCTTTTTTAGATTGTGACTTCAATGTTATAGAGCAAAGCTGAACTGAGATGAATGAAAGAGATTAGAGGAAGCAAAGATCTTTGATGCAAAAGAAATTCCTTCCTCGCTGAGAGGGAGTGTTAAAATTTGGCATCTCAGGGATGGATTTCTTCTAGTAGAAATCATATCTTTCAGTTCTATTTGAACCACCTATAATAAAATTTCATTTCTAACAATTCTAATATGACTTTCCAAAATAGTAAGTCGTATCTCAATTTGGAAGTGACTTTCCAAAAATAGAAAGTCATGTCTAAATGATCAAGGATGATCTCGACATATGGAATCCATTTTTAAAATCAAATCAATCATGATTATACAAGTCAAGAATTAATATTTTATCCTTACTAGTATTATTATTATTATGATACTATTATTTATAAAATAGTCTAAATTCATTCACCTTTAATGGATTAATAAAAACGAATTAGACGTTGTCGTCCTTTACTATGACGAGGAGATCACGGATGATCTCGACATATGGAATCCATTTTAAAATCAAGTCAATCATGATTATACAAGTCAAGAATTAATATTTTATCCTTACTAGTATTATTATTGTTATGATACTATTATTTATAAAATAGTCTAAAGTCATTCACCTTTAATGGATTAATAAAAACGAATTAGACGTTGTCGTCCTTTATTATGATGAGGATTGTTCCAACGATGATACATTGGAGCAGTAGTATATGTAAGAGGTCCAAACATTGTGGCCTAATGTATTTATGACAATGAATTATAGATAATGACAACAATGACTTGACAGTAAGAGCAATCTACATATGGCAATGTATTTGTGACATGATTGATTCTAGTTCAGTGGTGAAAATAAAATTTGTGACTATGACGTACATGTCTATGACAATGGAGAATGATAGTATGATGTATAGTGACTCTTAAGACAATAAACTATAATAGTGATACTTATAATATATGCTGGCAAAGCTTTTGTGTTTAATGGAAATGATGTATGGCCCTATGACAGTATGGTTGTGATAGCGATATATGTCAAAGGTACTTATGTATATCAAAGACCCTTGATCCATATGACAATGATGAATGTCCGTGATCCATATGACTGTGACTCTACAACAGTGCTGACAATGCCTATGATGATAGTGATGTGATATATAACCATATCCTTATGACAATGATGTGTGATAGTTGTGACAATGACTCTATGACAGTGGTGACAATGCCTCTATGGCAATGATGTGTGACAATTGTGACAGTGACTATGATAGTTGTGACAGTGCCTCTATGACATATGTGACAGTGTATATGACAGTGTTGACATAAATTCTCGTGACAAGAATAGGAGGGCTTGTGAATACCTACTGCTATCTTATGAGGATTTGGTATAATCCAAGATTGGCCCTAGGTGGCCTAATGTGATGTAAGCCTTATGTCTCATGATAATTGTGCATTGTATCTCAGTTGAACATTTGATGAATATCTAATAGAAGAAGAAGAATTGATTATGGGGTTTCCCCCTTTTGGGGTTTTGCCTTGGTCTCCAACCAACATCTTGGTGTCTCTGTTGTGTATGCTTTTCTTTAGTTGTTCCTTATTGTTTCGCTGCATTGTTGATGTTGTTGTTCTTTTTACATAATTGCTAATGATGATATGATATTATGGTGTGTATGTAATGTGAAAATATTGAAGAAATTTTAAAATGTAATGAACTACAACAGAGAACAATCTAGCTCTAAAAATTAACAATTCTTGCTGGTTATCTCTCTAATTGTAATCCAACTCCTATTGAACAACTTTGTTGCCAAATCTCAACTTGATTGGAATCAACATCTCTAGCCCCAAACATTGTTTCCAAGGAGACATTGAAGAAATCAAACTTGGATCACAATCATACAAGGTCTTGGTTTTCCAATATGATGCAAGAAGCCAATATCAAGGAATTTCTATACTTGGTCTCCTCTTAAAGTATGTTGATCTAACTCGGATGACTTTATTCACAGTAGAATAGGCTTAATTGACTAAGAAGGTTCGTTTCATAGAATTTTGTTTTGGAACCACAAAGAAACAAGTCATAACTTTATTCTTAGTAATATATCTCAAAATCTCGAATAGAGCTCAAGATTTCGTGCTCCCCAAACCCAGATCTATCTTAGAGGACATATAGCCTTCGCCTTTGCCTCATTAACTCATATTATGACTTCAGACATGAAACTCAAATTAAGTTTTTTTCACAATTAGACCTTCAGATCTTCAACACATTTGGAATATACCTTAGACTTAAGCCTATAATATTTCTTAGGACTTCGGACCAGATTCTCCCATTTGATTGAGAGATGAAGAGAGGTCATGGATAAGCTTAGATAGGTCTTCATCCCTAGATTGTTCTTTAGATAAACCATAAATATTTCAGACAAGGAACAAGCCTTTCGGTCTTTGGTCAAGCCATCAAGAGTAGCATCTTGAGCAAGTTTACTTAGCTAGAGAAAATGTAGTGAGAAGAAGACTTCGAATATTTCCACAAAAGGTACACCACAGAGACGAGTTTAATACCTCAACCTAGTTAAGAGGTATCCACAGAAGACATGAGCCAAAATTAGGAGTTGCCACTAGGTCTCGGCCTAGTTAGTCATCAAGAGTGACTTTAGATTGCAGAATAGTACGAGGTCTTGACCTAGTTTCACTCATCAACAAAACTTAGACAAGCCTCTGTTGAAATATGTAACTAGGTTCAATCTTCACAATGATGTAATCATGATTTTATGTATTTATTGTAAAGAGAAAAATAAAATTATTATTGTCATTCTTGAGGCATGGGTTTCATGCTCAAGGGAAATTTATTTTTCAGGTCAAGCACCCATTGAGTGCTTCTAGGGCTTGTCTTTGAGTCAACAAGTCATAAGAGTCATTGTCATGTATGGAAGACCCTTTTGGGCATGTTGCAAATTGTAAAGAAAAATTTAATTGAGTCAAATTAGAGTCAAAGACCTTCCAAGACCTTGTCATGGTGCCTCAAGCAAGTCGGCCTACATGAAAGATCAAGTCAGTCTCAAGGAAGAAATTCATACCCATGGAAAGCCTATATATAAACGGAACTCGACCTCATTTGGAAACACCTCAAGCAAGTTCGATCTCCTTAAGAAAGAAGTTGGAAAAGGACAAAAATCAAGGATAAGAAGAAGAAAAGCAAGATCAAAGTTTTTGGATCTCGCTCTCTCTCGTGTTAGGGTTTCTGAAGTTGCTGGGCAAGTCGAAGTGTTGGAAAATTGCTGGGCAAGTCGAAGTGCTAGAAAGTTGCTGGGGTTGAAGTTGCAGAAGAAATTGCCGGTTTCGAAGTTGTAGAAGAAACCATTGGTGTCGAAGTTGTAGAAGAAACTGTTGGGGTTGAAGTTGTAGAAGAAATCGTTGGGGTCGAAGTTGCTAAAAGAGTCGCTGGGGTTGAAATTGTTGGAAAGAAAGCTCATCAAGGAGAAAGGTTTACTTGGTCTTGGAGGGGTCTTTGTTAAGGGTCTTAGGTCATGGAATTTGTCATTTGAAGATTTTATAAGAAGAGAAGAATTTTTGTGGGTTTTCCTCTTAAGAGGAGAGGTTTTGGCCCTGCTTGATTGTCTACATCTTGTTTCCTCGTCTCATTGTTCTTTATGATTTGGTAGCTGTTTGATGATAAGAACACTAAATATAATCAAAAGAAAGAAGAAGCTAATTAAGTAAAAATACACTACAAGCAGTTATAAAAGTAAGAAAAGTTACCTAATCTAGCTGCCCTAGATTTCTCAACAGCGTCCACGTGTAACACTTTGGCCTCTTTTAATGCCACATAAGGTTAAGATTGATCAAAGATACAAACACATAAATTCAAACTTTATCTCCACAGAGCTTTGCACTTATGCATCATAAAATAATCACTCTCTTCATTCTTGTTCACTTTCGCATTGGATCACAGAGATATACTTATTATGAGTCATCTGAATTGGCCTTGGTGGAGGATGGTCAATGCTGCTCTTCAATGCCCCCTAGCTTTGATACCATGTGGAATTTACAAGGGCAATGCTAGAACAACATTTCTTATACATTTAACAACTTTATAAATAATCATCATTAGCATTAGATTTCATGTAACAGTTACTTCATCAAGCAGTATAAGATAATTAGTTCATTAAGCGTGAAAGAGCAGGTGCACATCATAGTAGAAACAATGACAAGAGACACCATAAATTAGGTTTAAGGCCAAGGCAAAACCCCACAAGGGGGAAAACCCAAAATGCTTTCCTTTTGAGAGAATATCCAGTTCATCAAGCACATCAACCAAAAATAGAGTATCAAGAAAAATCTAACCAACAAGGTGTCCTCCCACAAGTGACAATAGTTCCTCCAAGCCCTCCTTCTCCTTTGCTAGAACAAAGATCTTATAAGAAAAATTGAATGCCCTTTAGGGGTGGGGAATATGGCATATGTTAGATAGACCCTTTAGGATCACTTCAAAGCCTGTTAACAGCAACAAAATGCAATTTACAGCAAGCTGAAATTGATTTGTTAAGGTGAAGGGATCAAATCCTGCTGAGTACACTGCCTAGAAAATTTTCAGCAAGAAGTTGAACTTATAACAGCTGGAAACAACACTTTTGACTGTAAACATGAGATATAAACAAGTATACTTAATATAGAGCCTACCTATGAAGTTGTAATGTAAAATACTTGGAGAGCGCTTGGAACCTTGAAAACCCACCAGATTTGTTATGTTACAGCAAGCAAATAACATAGATCTGCAACAAGCTAAGTCACCATGTTCGCCTAAGTCGGAGCTTGAAGTCTGAATTATGGTGAATTTGAAAGCAGTCTAGAAAATTCGCTGAACGTTTAAATCAGTTTGGCACTGTCTTCAACGCATTTTCAAAGGGTGCAAAATTGACTAGTGAAGTATTCGTGAGGACATGTGAATTAAAGAGTACAAATTGAGGGTGAATTACGAAGAGAGTCCACAGGGGAATTTCAAAGATAATCAAAATGAATTAAGCATTAGATAAGACGATTCATAAGAGATTAATATATTTGAGTGTAATTAACTGGTAATAGAAATAACTCATAATTTAGTGTAAAGAAAACTTTCCTTTCATACAACGACTCTACTACATCACAATCAACCTATTTTGGGATGTCAGGGTTACTTTCAAACCAAAACCAAAACCCATGAAACAACATGAAGTAGATGCTTTCATGATACTTTCACATTCACTTTGAGGTTGAAATTGCAAGTGAAAGTGAAACCCTTTGTAAATGCCATCAATGCCCTTTAGAGACAACCCATAAAGCATTGGCACAACATGGCTTGGGCCTTAGCTTTCTAGTACTTTTCCTTATATTCATAGTATTAAAAACCGGAATCAGTGATCGGACCGGTCCACATAAGAAATTGGGTTTCAAACCGGAACCGATCAAACTAGGACTGGTTAGATCTCAATGAACCGATTTAAAAAAAAAAAAACATAAAATAATTAGTTTTTAGTGAAAAAAACTATTTTTAAGATTTAAAACAATGATTCCAAACCAGTGGAGACAAAATATGCAAATTTTTCTCATCTATATACCATGTAAAGGCGGATATATCAAAATGGCATCGAGTGCGATACATATCATCGACAAAATACATAAGCAATGAGGCCCTAAATGGCTTATAAATCCCAAAAACAATGCTACAAGCTATGGGGCCATTGGCCTACTACAAGACTACAAGTCTAGACTCTACAGGTACATATCAGTGATCAACATGATCATTCCTCATCATGATCAAACTCATCACCACTACTAGACATAGGATCATCAACAAGAGCTACATAAATGTTACTTGCATCAAACTCTAAGGATGCCTCAGCCTCATCTACAACCTTCGTAGTAGCAACCAATGTTGCATGACTCGTATTCGTATCAGACTCGTCACGACATTGATTCGTTGACTCGTATAAGACTCGGGAATGACCCTTATAAGACTCATATAAGACTCGTCAAAATACAAAAAAAGCTTAAAATATGGTAAATTGTAAGCATAAAAAATAAACTAATGACAACTCCAATCATTAAACATAACATATTTGATTTTTGTAAGCAAAACATCTAGATACCGAATAAGAAATGGACTCATGATTCCATAATTAAAATAAAAAAATGTCTGAACTTTCAAAATTCAAATACATGTTATAAATGATAAATTATTGTCTCATAACAATCTCGAGTCTCATTACTCATGGACGACCACGCCTACAATAAGCCCTCATGGAGCTAGTGGTAACATCAGAAGGTTGAAGCAATTGTGAGGCAGGTGTATTTGGAGTCTCTATTTGAGATGACAAACTAGAGAGATCCTCAGTCTCTTCATCAAGCCAACTCAAATAAACGGCCTCCTCCTCCACAACCCAATTAGACTCTAAATCAATAGTATCCAATAAAACTGGATTTGTATCCTTTGGTTGCACTTGTTTTGTGAGCATTCGAAGGTTGTAGTTGCACTTGTTTTGTGAGCATTTGAAGGTTTTAGTAGATGGAAACCAACTTCTCCAACCTCTCATGCTCCAACCTGTTTCTCTTTTTGCTGTGGATGTGGTCAAACATTGACCAATTGCGCTCACAAGAAGAAGCACTGCAAGGTTGACTCAAAACTCTAATGGCGAATTCTTGTAATTGTGGTGCCTCAATGCCACAATCTATCCACCAATGAGCTGTAAAAAAATAAAAACAAAGGTTATCAATTTGCAATGCTAAACATATAAAAGAGAACTAGCAAAATTGCAAGCTAAGTTCTAACAATTTGCACTTACAAGGCATTTTCTTGTCCTTGAGACATTGGCTTGAGCTAAATCCAAACATGTCAGATGCTTCCTTGTACATATCTCGTTGTATGTTGATTTTGTCTTGAATATCTTGATGTGGGAACGTTTTCTCAATGCATATCATGACACCTCTCATTACCTCAGAATCTCTTTGAATGCTAGACCCCTCATTATAGAATAAGCTCGAATTGAGATATGCTCCAGCTGCATCCAATGGTGAATGTAGTTGCCTGTCCCAGCTAGAATCAATAATTTTCCATATAGAGAAATATTTAGATTCATTTCCCTTATAGAAAGTCTTGATGTCCTCTTTGGCCTTGTGCACGCCCTCATAAATATATTCCATTACAGGTTTCTCTCCATCCATCAATCTCAAGACTTTCACAAGGGCTCAGTGAAGCTGACAATCTTAGTGACTTTGTCCCACAAACTATCACCAAAGACATATTCTTTCACAGACAATGCTTCTATTTTTGTGCTATCTTTCCAAAATACCCATCACTGGCTACAAAACATTCTTCTCAAATCTTGGTACTCATACAAAAGGATTTGGATGGAAAGAAAGTTTGTAGCAAATTGAGTGATAGCTGGGCGACTAAGCTCGCCCTGTGTGAATTCCCTCACAAGGTTTAACACTCAAGCATGATTATAAATATACTTGGTAATTTGCTTGCATTCTTGCACAACATCTTGCACCCACTCCAACTTCCCAATTTCCTCTAGCATTAAGCCTATGCAATGGGTAACACATGGAGTCCAAAAAATGGTGGGATATTTGGCACAAAGAAACCTTGTAGATGCCACATAATTTGTTGCATTGTCTGTGATTACTTAGATAACATTTGCAACCCTAACTTCCTCCACCACATCAGCCAACGATGAAAAATCAAATGTGCATCTTTTACATTTGCAGATGCATCAATGGATTTTAGGAACATGGTTCCTTTAGGGCAAGCTACAACAAAATTTATTATTGTTCTACCCGTTTGATCTGTGCACCCATCAGACATAATTGTACAACCTATAAATTTCCATGAGCTTTTAATGCTTTCCAATTGTTCCTTGACACACTCAAGCTCCTCATCTAGCTCTTTCCCCCTAAGTGCATTATATGCTGGGGCTTTGAATTCAGGGCCAACACTTGCAATGGCATCCACCATTGGCTGATAAAAATAAGACTTTGCATAGTTGAATGAAAGGCTGTTATGGTACTAAAACTTTCTCACTGCCATGTCTGCCTCCTTCCTCTTCTTTTCATTAAAACTCTCAAAGGGTGGTTGAGATCTTAGAGTTGTACGAGCATTGAAGAAAGAAGAGGTTATACACCTGTGTGCCACAAAATTTGAAGAGGAGTTACCAATACCTAGACTTTGAATTTGTGTTTCACTCTGAGATGAAGATCTACCTATCCCAACAATCTCATCCTTCCTTCTTGCCCTCTTAGAACTTTCTTCTTTAATGGATTCCCAAGCAACTTCCATTTTAGTAGTGACTTCATCAGGGCAACTTTGACAACACCTTACACAATTCCCAGGAATTTTGGCTAGGTGGTATTTCAGCATGTTTAGTCTGCATGCATTGTGGCATTGCAATAATTTCACTTGATATGGTGGTCATTACCGGCAATGATTCGTTGACCTTGTGCCCATGCCAGATCATGAGATTGTCTAGAACCCTTTGGTGGCATGGTGACAAAATCTGGAAGATTTTTTTTTTTTTTTTTTGCTTGGTTTTGAATTTTTTTGGCTCTATGGTTGAGTTTCTCAGCCACACAGGGCCGCTGTGTGATTGAGAAACTCAGCGACAGGTAGCCCCAAACATAAAAAAAATTAAAAAAATTTGCAAACATAATTTAAAAAAAAAATTTGCAAACATATTTAAAAAAAATAAAAATAAAAATAAAAATAAAATTGAATACATGGAAAACATTCAAACAAGGTTCAGGAAGCCTACCTAAAGCTGAGTCTGATCCAAAGAAGCCTCCTTTAGCCTCCTCCAAGAGCTCCTTCAACCTCCTTTAGCTTCACTTCTCAACACATACAAATTAGCCAAACACTCAAATGACAAGTGAATGAGAAATGAAAGGGAGAGAGGTGCTTATAAAGCATTTTTTTCCGGGTCCAGGTCTTAACCACGGGTTCTATACGGGTGGCCCGACCTAGTATAAGACCTGTGTAGACCCTTGGGTACTCGCGGGTCTTATGCAGGTCATGCTTCATTGGTAGCACCAATAACAATATAAGTGGACCTAATGGAAACACGAGTTGGTCAAGCTACAAGACTAGTGCCTTCCATTGGTTGTTTGCCTTTGCTTGATGCGGCTACTAATTCTGGTTCCAATGGCACTACCAAATCTGTATTTGGATCAACCCCCCCAACACTGTGTCAATATCAAAATCAACATCAAACTCAAGATCTTCAGTCTCCTCCACCCATTCCGATGTTGGATCAATATCATCCAACACAATGGGATCTAGATCAAGTCTTCTGTTCATCATTTGGTTGCGCCTTAGTTGAAGGTTGTATTGCACGAAGACAATATCATTTAACCGTTTTTTGTTCTAAACGATTTTTCTTCTGTGTGTATGCACTCCAAAACAGACCAATCGTGCTCACAACTTGAAGCACTGCAAGTTTGGTTGAGGACTTTAACTGCAAACTTTTGCAATTGAGGACATTGGTCGCCAAATGACTCTCACCAACGACCTGCAAAGAAAAATACATTAATTAGTAACTTAAATCATTTCATTACTTATTTACAAGTATTTATAGATAATTTGAATTGTAAATTTGTAAACAATTGAACTTTAAAAGAAAAACAAATTGGAATTGCTTACGTGGTTTGTCCATATCTCTTGCCATCTTTGCCAAGTTTTTGCCAAAGGTATCTATTGACATACTGAAAAGAGTAAGTTGTCTATGTCTTTCCAACCGGTTGGAATGGTTAGAGACCATGCGCTCCATGCAATCATACAATCAGTCTCATATCTCCCCAACCTGCAGATCTCCTAGCTGAGCTTCATAATGATACTTTGGGTTTAAAAAATACCCAGCTGCATGTATAGGAAGATGGAGTTGATTGTTCCATCTGTTATTATTGATCTCCCAAATAGGCCCATATTTAGCTAATTTATCCTTGTAAGCTGCTCATATCTACTGTTTTGCCTAATCCATAGCCTCATAGATCTAGCCCATGGCTAATTTTTCCCATCCACCATTCGTAGCACTTTAACAAGGGGCTCGATAATTTTCACAAGCTTTGTATACCTTTTCCAAAAATAATTGTCAAAAACTTTCTTTTTGGTGTATTTGCCATCTTGTTTACGAGCCCACCGAGATGAAGTCCACTCATTAGACGCAAAATTTTCTGCAATTTTTTTTGTTGAGAGTTGAAACATTGCAATGTAAGGAAATGAGTTGCAAATCTCGTAATTGTAGGCCTAACAAGCTCTTTGCCCCTAATGTTTTTTCTCATTAGGCTCAATACCCATGAGTGGTTGTAGATGTATTTTGTAATGCACTTGGCATGCTCTACAATGTTTTTTACCCACTCCACTTTGCCTATGTCTTCAAGCATGAAGTCAATGCAATGTGTAGCACATGGAGTCCAAAATATGGTCTTATATTTGGACTCTAGCATCTTTTCAACAAAAACATAGTTTGAGGCATTATCTGTGATGACCTGCACAACATTCTGCTCCCCCACTTGCTTAATAATGTCATCCAAAAAGCTCAAATAGAAGGTTTGCATCCTTCACCTTATCATATGCATTAACTAATCTCAAAAGCATGGTTCCTTGAGGGCAAGAAACAAGAAAATTAATAATAGTGTGGTTCTTTCCATTAGTCCAGCCATCTGAATGATGGAACAACTTGTTTTGAGCCATGATTCTTGATACTCAGCGAAATACTCATTAATGGAAGAAATCTCTTTTTGCAAAAGAGCTCCCCTCAAGTCATGCATAGTAGGGCTTTTGAAGCCCTTTCCTACAGCTATAACAGAGTCTCACATAACTTGGTAATAAGGTGAGTAGGCAACATTAAATGAGATATCTGCATCACACCACCATCTAGCAATGTATTAAAAAGAAGATTCTTTGCATTGCTTTTTCCAATGGTCATCCAAAGTGGGTTGATGTTGAGTTAGACTTGGTTGGGAGGAAGTGGGATTAACAAAGGCAGTGGTGGCAGATGTTGAGAATTAACTCTGGATGTTCACCCTCTTCGTTCCTTTTGATTGTTGGCCTTGATAATAAGACCCAAGATTAGGAGGAACATAGTGAAAGAGGTCATTGATGGAAGGGATAGAAGATTATTCTTGAATCTCAAAATCATCATACCCACCTTCTTTAATGGCTTGTAAAATTTCTTTCTTATTTGCAATTTCTTCTTGGATAGATCCGTAGCCGTATTCTCTTCAAACTTCTCCAACTTGGCAAGGTATTCTGCCCTAACAAGACCTATCATTTTGTTTAGTGCATCACATGGCGTTACTTGGCCTCTTATCCTAGCCAAGTGTTGTTTCAACCTGAGAATACCCCCACCTCCAATAGATTTATTGCAAAATTTGCATATCATTTTTCCGTCAATCACATCACAATGAGGCCATGCAGTGTCCTCGGCTTTTGGAGGCATGGTGGCTAGAAATATTTGAAATTTGCAAAGAAATCTTCCATTTAAAAGAAAGTTGCAGCTAATTAAAATGGAAAACCTAAGATAAATTTGGGAAGAAAATGGGGCATATTTAGCTTCCAAAATTTGATAGCATAGAACGAGAAATTGATAACAATGTAGCGTATAGAACACATAAAAAAATTAAAGACATGGACAATATTGAAATAAGGATTTTTTTTCTAGTGAAAATCCTTACATATTAATGCAAACTAGCTTCCTTAGCCTCCATTTGAAGATGCCAACTCCACTGACAACTCCAAATTATCTCCAAAATAGATTCAAGTCCAACTCCAAGCTTCCAAGATGAGTACTCCAACAAAAATTCAGCACTTTCCAAGCTCCCAATGAAACTAACAAAAACTGCAAATGAGATTGTGAGGGAAATGAGAGGGGAGACCTCCTTTTATTGGATTGGAGAGGCTGTTTTTGGAAGGAAACAACTTTTAGTTTCCTTCCAAACCACCTCACAAGCCATGTTGAGCACTGTTTGAGGAACACTGTGCCAAAGCCAAGCCCACATATAGACTTTATGACCCATAACCATGCGGTAAGACATAGGTGCACCTTGACACTGGTTGTTATGGCCCAAACATGGATGATCTCCCCTACATAAACAGGCTCATCTAAAACCTTGAGTTCCTCCAAGATCCATCCAGAATTCTCCGATCCTATTCATGACAATGAGACCAAGGACTTAACCCAAAAGGACAAGCCATGGCTGACTATCAGAAGGTCTAGGACACCTAATACAATGACTCACATGATTGTTGCACGGTTTTTGATTTGTGACTCTGGGCTTACAATGGTGGTAAATGCAATGTGAAAATATGTGTACTCTTGCTGACATGAGAGGTAACAGGTCTCTAGTGGACATCAATATAAATTTCAATTTCTATGCCTTCAAATTTAACCTTGATTGGTTGAGGTAAGAATTATAGAGATGTACTTTGTAATTTAACTTTTAAATGTATAATTATGGAATGAGCACTTACAGGTTTTCTTGAGATTCATAAATGTTTTATGTTGACTTAATTTTTTGGTCCATTGAGATCAATCCATCCCCACTGGATGTTCCATGCTTTGAAGTCTAACCTTGATGAGACAATGTGAGTATTATAAAGGTCCGCTTTATAATGTGGTCATAGGTTATATACGTAATCAATAGAATGCACCGGTAGAGGTACACCTACATGCCAAGCTTCTTCAAGCTTTAGATAATTGGATTATGGAAATTTCAGAAATCTACAATTTGAAACAAGTTAACAAGTTTCACCTCTTTTACTTAAGGTTCTTTGGATATATTGCATATAAATTTGTGTCTCGTGGCTGACTCTGAAATATTTATCACAAATGTTTGACGTTTTCACTGGGAAAGCTCAAGAACATAGACTCCGTTAAATATGCTCAAAGGAGAGATGAATTTCAAAGCTCTTAGGGCACAATCTCAGACAACATACAGATCTGAAAAATTACTTTTATTACAACAGATTTGCAGCAGCTATAAATTTGATTTCTAATTTCATCTAAGCATGTTAAAACACATAACATTTCAGTCTGTCTGTCCTAACAAATCATCCCATCAAGACAATCATGAAATTGCTCATAATGATAAGAAACCAAAGTTCAATTTTCAGTTCCGAAGCATGTAAATTTAGAACAACGACAGTACACTTAATATGTTTACACAAGTGAAGATATAGTACAATACATCAGCTCAGCTCAAATTGGTACAAGAAGTCCCTAGAGCAAAGACTCTCCAATTGCTACCCAAACCCTAGCTAGCCTATCCACCATCAACAACAAACTCTAACCAGCAATACAAAGGCCCATTAAGGCATTCCACCAAGCTATCTAGTCACAATGAAACTAACCAGAAATACAAAGGCCCATTAAGGCATTCCACCAAGCTATCTAGTCACAATGAAAGCTCCACAATAAGCTAGTATTAACACTGAGTCCACCCTTGGATTTACCACTTGCATCTCACAAGCTCTAAAAGAAATTCAACAAGTATACATCACACAAACTCAACTTGCATCTAGGCACTACAAATCTTGCATACATCACACAAACTCAACTTGCATCTAGGCACTACAAATCTTGCTCTAGGGTTTCATCCCACAAATGTTAGATATAGCTCTCACTAAGGCAAACTTTATTGCTCCAAGTTTTATTTATGGTTTGCTTCACACAAATCTTGAGTCTTCCAACACTTACGTCACACAACCACAAAGTCTCAATGATAGTGACTTCAAGATTGCGTTCTTGAATAGTTCATTATGACAAAGGCTATGCCCTTCTCTTATCTAAGATAGGCGTGGGAGGCCAAAAATAGATTTGTGGACTAGGTATATGCCAACCTACTATAGAGTCTAACTCACTAGACTATGTCCCCAAATGGAATGTTTGTCTACCTAGAGAGTACCAATGCAACTAGGTATTTGGGCACTACCTCTCAAGTGGAGCAGTTTCCAAGCTAGGCCTTGACATGTCAAGAACTCCACATCATAGAGTAGCACCTTGTTCAAGACATGCTCCCAAGCTGAATGCTTCTCCATTGCATATGTAACTAGGTCCACAAGCAACCTTCACTGGAGTACCCTTCAAGAAAGACCCCCTCTAGCCAAGTACTCTACCTCCACTTGTATGCTACATGCTTTTAATGATCCTAGACCCAAGTGCTCTTCATTCTAATCACTCCAAGAGGTGCTCTACAACCCATTATGGGAGAGATATTGTCACATAACGTTAGATATTGTTGTAATAAAAATACTTGCATAAAATTATTAAAAAATATAACTTGACTTCAAAGTTATATATATAAAAAGTACAAGTCGACTTTAGAGTACATTTAGCTTTATCTTTTCTAGTTAAAAGTAAAAGTAGAAAATATTGTTAATTTTTTGTGTAGAGGGGTGCTTTACAGTCCAATATGGAGCTTGTTAAGCTACATTTAAAAATGATAAAGTGATACTTATATTAACAAATTAAAAAAAATTAATAACAAAAAAAATATTCAATGTTGGCATAAATAAAATTAATAAAATAAATATTTCATGTCCAACTTAATTTTTCATCCTCTTATATAGAGGGAGAAATTAATTGAATATATATATATATAATTTAGTATATATAATTTCTACCTTTTATTTCAAGGAATGTCTTAAAAAATATTAATAACAAAAAATCTTCAACGTTGGCCATAAATAAAATACTTCAATGTCCGACTTAATTTTTCATCAACTTTTATATAGAGAGAAATTAATTGAATAATATATTATATATATATTATTTAATTTAGTATATAATAAATTTTACTTTTTATTTGAGGGAAATGCCTTTTTAGTTTGAAGGAGATTTGTAACTGATTCCTTGCTCAACATATCATTCACATGTTGTATTTATAAAAAAATATTAATAACCAAAAATATTTTAATGTTAACTATAAATAAAATGTTTAAATGTCCATATTAAGTAACACAATTTTATATTGATTTTATATAGAGAGATAAAGTAAGTGAAAGTAAAAGATATTTCAATGTTCACTTTAAATAAATGTTTGAATATCCATGTGTGTTTCTATTCAATGGAGATATGCTTTACTACTTCCCAATATGAGGGACATGTATTCAAAAATATATTAATAACCATTTTCTTTTAATGTGGAAAATGTTGGTGATAAATAAAGTATTTTGGTTAAAACTTTTTATTGTTTTGTTGCTCAAAATGAAAGAAAAAGATGTGTAATTCCTTCCATGCTCATCATGGAGTTGACAAATGGCACACGCGCACACACACACCAACATAGATCCATCTTAACCTCGTATCTATCAAGTGATGAAAGGGATCTATTTTTCACTCCAAAACATGTTTGCACCTCAAGAAATTTGATCCCACTCGGTGCTTGAGAGATTCTGGGTTAAGATGGATCTATGCTAGTATCTACCTCTATTCCACAAGATCGCTGGACTTCCTATGCTAAGCCCCTATTGCTCACAACATCCATCCATGAAAAAGATGCCAATTGTCAGATATAATAATCAATGTTCAATGGCGATGCACGTTGGGAATATAACTAGTGTTAGTTTTCATAATATAATTCAAATGTACTATTGATGTATTTATTATATTCATTTATATATATACATATAGTCAAAGCATGTTCTTCATGCTTATAGGGTCAATTGAGTCAAAAAGATAATTTATTGTGATTCAAAAGAATGTAATTGAGTCAAGTCCAATTCAAACTTCTTGTAAGAAATGGGAAAGAGTCAAAATGTCATTCACAAGACCAAGTCGAACTTCCTTGGACAAGTCGTCCCTAGGGGAAACTATTCGAACCTCTTGGACATGTATAAATAAGCCAACTCGACCTCAATTAAAGACCATCGATTTCATTGCAAGAAGAAGAAAAATTAGTGAAACTCAAAGGAGAGACAAGACAAACTATTTTTGCCCAAAATTTGTCGATGTGCTATTTTTTGCAGTTTTTCAAAGGCCTTCATTGCAAGACTGAACTTTTTTGTGTTTTGATCAGAAATTTAAAGATTTGACCAGTGTTAAATTTGACGTAGTGGAGGTGACGTGTAGGAGGGTTGTCTTGCGAATTTGTGATAGTCTTGTTCTTGGCTTTTGGATATTGGATATCTCAATTTGATCTGGTTCGATAAGAAATAGATTGTTTGGGTTTTCCCCCTTGTGGGGTTTTTGCTTGGCTTGGAGCTTAATTTTGTGTCCTTTGTCTCTTTGTGATCTTTATGTTTTGGTAATTGCATGATGAAGAAAACATAAATTTAATAAGAAGCCAAGAAACATTCATAAGTAATTATCAAGTAAGATAAATCAATCATTATCTACTAGTATCTTGGTTTCTCAACAATGCGCCCCCCATGTTTCCCATGTTAGATTTTGGGCACTGGATTCACTCCACAAACACCAGGCCTAGTAATAGTCTCAAATTACCTAATTAAATGAAGCATATTGATGTGCTTAACTTTTACATATAGATCATGCATATGAACATATTACACACAAGTTCTACTTAATTAACAATTCTTCATTAAAATCTTCTCAAAGCCTGCTCGAGCTCCTTGATGGAGATAATGATCCTCGAGGAAATTACATATACAATAATTAACTTGGATCTGATCCAACGAATCAAGCCCTAGATTTGTCCTCGAATTGGTTGATCTAGATCTCTTTTGCTACTTCGTGCTCTTTCCTTGGACTTGGCACAACTAAGTACCATGCTCTTTCTTCAAACCTGTCACAACTTAGTATCTCACTCATAAAAAACCTGCAATAATACTGATGCAAATCCCTTGCTTGAGAAAATTTCTCATGCCTTTGCATGTTCTCTATGCTTTTGTTAACCTCCCTCTTGGCCCTCTCGTCTACTAGTTGCTCTTTTGTTGACCATAAGAATGAATCACTCACCTTATATTTATACTTTTCCGAAAGGTGCAATACCATGGGTTATATAATGCCACGTCATCATAATACCATCGGTCTATAGGTGCAAAGCCCCATCACTTAGCCCACTTGCCCCACACGTGAGAATACTCTTGGTGCTACCCAAAACATCAACACTCCCTCATAGCGAGGGATGAATTCTCACAACACCACTTGAAAGTGGCTATGCCTTTGAATCTGGAACACATTTCCACCCTTAATCCACTATCACAACTACTCCATATGACACAGAATCAATTTGTGTTGTATGACAGGGACCCTCCTTCGAAGACTCCTTGCTCCTAGAAGCCTCTCGCTCCTGAGCATCTTGCATGGCTATCTTGTACCATGACTTCCTAAACTCCCTCTAAGCCTATTGATTTCCTCTGAAGACTGACTCCCTCCTAACCCAGATCGCAGGCCTTCTCGACCCTCAAGGTCTCTGCTTAGCCTTCAATCCAACATTCTCACTTGGGTCTCCAACGACTATCTCAACCATCTGACCATCTTCCTTCCCTCTCGACCCCTCTCTTATCACAGGAACATTTCTAGCCTTTCTCGTCCCATCCAAGCTTAGATCTCTTCACAAGATCTTCACACTTGGATCATATTGAATCTCTCATTCTCTTGTGTTGATCTCCTCTTTAGATCCTAGCACATCTGATGAATGAATCTCTCACCCATTTCTCTCTATCTATGCACCAGGATACAACTGTCCACAACTCCTCGTGTGAATGATCAATGATCTGCTCCATGTCTCACTAGCTCTGCTAATCTTGGCCTTCACGACCTATACAAACAGTATGCCATACTTAGCCAACTCTCTTTGCATGGTTCTTTAACACACTACTACTACGTGTAGTTCTTACAACTCCCTCTCAGAGCCGTTACTTGTTGAAATTTCAGATCCAACTACCCTCCTCAGATACCATGCTCTGATATCATGTTAGATTTTGGGCACAATACTAGAGCGTGCACACACCTGACTTGGTAACAATCTCAAGTCAACTAATTCATTGAAACACACTGATGTGCCTAACTTCTACATAACATAAACTTTAGAACTAGTAATTAGATCATGCACATGAGCATATTACACACAAGTTTTGCCCAATCAACAAATTTTCTTTAAATTCTTGTTAGAACCTACTCGGGCTCCCTTACTGGGATAATGGCCCTCAATGAAATTACATATACAACAATTACCCTGGATTTGTTCCAGTGGATCAAGCCCTAGGTCCATCCTTGATTTGGTTGATTTGGATCTCCTTTGCTGCTTCGTGCTCTTTCCTCAAACCCAACACAACTCAGTGTGATGCTCTTTTCTTGGACTCGACACAATTGAGTATCTCACTCATGAGAAATTTGCGATATTACTCATCTAGATTTGTTTTTTATTTGAGAGAATCTCTCTCTTAATGTCATGTGTGCCCACATGTCTCTGTGCTTTTGCTAACCTTCACAAGCCCTCTCGTCTACAAGATGCTCTCTTTTTCGACCACAAGAATGAATCACTCACCCTTGTACTTATACTTTTCCAAAGGGTTCAATACCATGGGTCCATACCCTTGGTTATTAGAATACCATGGGCCTATGGGTGCAAAGCCTTATCACTTAGCCCACTTTCCCCACACGTGATAATACTTTCGATGCTACCCAAAACATCAACATCCCATGATCTTGGGATGGGGAGACGCCTAGGGAAACATTTCCCCACATTCCCAATGTGGGGGACATGTATCCCTAGAATGGGGACTTCTTAGCATCCTCTCCAACAAGGGGTGCTTTTGGGTGTGTGCCTCCCCCTCGCCCCCAACCAAAAAAAAGTAGCCTATGAAGAACTAAAATGTTAAAAAACAAAAATCAATTATATAATCTATATATATATATATAATATATATATATAATATATATATATAGCCGAGGAAATAAATCAACCTCCTCAACTCGAGGGCTAGAGTGAGGTTGCTGGTACCAGACCAACCCACAAGTATTCTCACTTAAGAGTTCACAAGGCACGTAGGAAATACAACAATATTCATAGGTATGAAGCCATTACAACAATGCCCATCATGTCACTAGTGGGGATTTGAACCTAGGCGGGGATGATAACAACCATTCCACTCAGTCACCCAAGATAACCCCACTTGACACACACACACATAATAAAACCTTGCCTCACTTTATTTTTTATTTTCTTGTTATGCACTTTCACTCCTTGATGCTCATTTTGTTTTCAATGTTCATTGTCCATTGTTAATTTTTAGTTTTAACCTCAGAGTCTTGTCTCTATATACGAGTAGTCTTTAAGTGCGACTTTTTGGAAAGTTTTCCAGCTTATTTTCCGATCTAATTTCTCTAGAATCCAGTAGAGATTCATTGAAATCATAAGTTTGATAGGTGAACTCTTCACAATCGAAGTGCCCTAGCGGTTTTTGAGGGTGCTGAATCCGTATATGCAGTTAAAAAATCAGTTTAAACAACACAAATTAAGATTTGGCCACAATTGTTTTTGTTAGATTTTGGCTAAAAATCCTCTAAAAACTCCAAAAAGTCACACTCAAAGACCACTCTGAAAACAAAACAAAGATGTCCAAAAGTTTCAACCCGCCATCTTGACAAACACATTGTAATGAATATAAATATAAAAAATCAATAAATAATACTTAACAAATAATAATTAGTAATAATGGAAATCCATGTGCCAAATGACATGACTAAATTAGAGCGATTGTCCATGAAGGGCTTGGTAAAAAATTTTGCTGCCCTTGGCCACACGTGTGATTCTTTTGAAGTCTTTGAACACATGTAGGCTTTTGGCCACTAAAACGTCAAAATCTTTCTTGAAGAAAGAGTAGGCAGCTGCCCACAAAATTCGGAAAAAAAACAAGAAAAGAAGGAAGGGAAGAGAAAAAATTATATAATGTTAAAAACACATGTAGGGAAAAATGGCTTTGGTTGAAGGATTATAGAAGAAAGAGAGAACCAGAAATTAGAAAAGTAACTAGGGTCTGTCCTTACAGTCATCATTGAAAGTACATTAGCAGTACTAGTAATTAATTGCAGAAAGTATATTGTAGCCATTAGATCACCATGCAACGGCTTAATTGCTATAGCATATGCAGCCATACACAGCCACTAGAGCCGTACAAGTGGGTATGTTGCTACCCTTCTTACCTATTGGTGCGACCAGGAAGGGTAAAGAATATATGCTATAATTATACATTAAATAAATCCAAGGGTTGTGGTTTGAAGAAAGGTAAATGCCATTAAAAAGGCAGTAGTCTATAACGCGACTTTTTAAAGCTTTTCCGGCGGATTTTTCCGGTCAAAATCCGGCAGCAATTTATTGGAATCCCAAGTTTGATAGCTAGTTTATGCACAATCAATGGCTCCCAAGGGTTTTTCAGGGCGCTGAATCCAAATATGCAGTTAAAAAACCATTTTAACTGCTTAAAATCAAGATTTAACCTCATTTCTTCCGCCGGATTCCGTCACCGGAATCTCCAAAAAGTCGCATTATAGACAACTCCATTAAAAAGGGGATATTCAAGCATCACGGCGGCACTAATAACATCAAAGTTTTTTACAGATTAAAAAAATGAAATATTGAAGAAGTATTTTGGAAACAAAAATAAGAAAGGATTGATATAATTTATTTAAAAACATACACAAAAGGTATAAGATATTAATCCATCATGGGAAAGATAAGAAGGCTAATTTATTCATATTCTTTATTATTATAAGATGAAAATTAAAAGGGATAGAAAATTAAAAGGGATAGAAAATTGAAAGATTTCCTAAAATATATTATAAAAAAAGTATATTTGGAAAAGATAAGAAGGGTCAATTTATTCATACTCTTTATTATATAAGATTAAGATTAGAAAGATACAAAATAAGATTAATAATGAAAGATTTCCTAAAACATATTAAAAAAAGTATATTTGTGTGATTTAAAATTAAAGGAATATTTTTAGGGAAGGATATTATTATCTTTATTATTCATTTTTAGGATAATATTTATGTTTTTTTTGTTTTTTGTTTTTTGTTTTTATGTGGGGTTTATGGACACTAGAGATTGGTGACTGCTACGTACACAAAGACTATCTGGGTATATCCCCCTGAAGGGTGTTGAAATGTGTAATTAAGTTTGGTCTTCGTAATGTATTATGTACTCTTGATTTTTGTATTTGATGTAAAAGAGAAAAACAAAATTTATTATTATCATTTCTAGCATGGGTTTCATGCTCTAGGTTAATTTATTTATAGGTCAAATACCCATTGTGTGCTTCGAGGGCTTTGTCATAAAGTCTAGGAGTCAAAGAGTCACTGTCATATGTAAAAGACCCATTGGGCATCTTGTATCATGTAAGAAGAATTTATATAAGTCAAAATTGTGTGATAAAGTCCCTCCATGACTAAGTCAGCCTATAGGAGACAAGTCGGCCTACAAGCAGTGAAGTTGGCCTCATTAGGTTGTTCGAGCCTCATAGAATACTATATATAAGAAACCATCGATCTCACTTGAAGGAGCATACAAGCAAGTTCATTGTAGCATAAGAAAGACAAGGATAACTAGCGAAGAAGAGGGAAACATAAATAGAGAAAAATCAAAGGAGTTAAGGACTGTTTTGGGTCACCATCTCTCACACATGCAAGGAAAACTAGGGCACATTCTGCTACTACAAACCAAAAATTGCAGTCACCTTAAAGAGCCAAAATTTGGGGTCATAAGGATCAAGTTTGCAGTCCAAGTTATCAAGGAAGGAGAAGCACCCTAAGTGAAGGAGAGAGAAGGAATATTTCACCATCTTTTCCCACACGTTCGAAGTTAGTGTTTCTACAATATAGGCCGAAAATTGCAGACCTGATAGCAGTGATCGAAAAACTCAAGTAGAGGCTGAAATCTAAAGTGTGAAGCTAGTTTGACTTGGGTTCACTTTGTTGAAGATAAGGCTCATCAAAGAAGTTGACTTGGTTTTGGAGGGGTCTTTGTCAAGGATCTTAGGTGTTGAAATTCATTATTTGAAGATTCTATAAGAAGAGAAGAATTCTTGTGGGTTTTCCTCTCAAGAGGAGAGGTTTTGGCCCTGGATAGCAACCTATATTTTGTGTCCTCTTGTTTGTTTGATCTTCATAGTTTGGTAGTTGTTTGATGATAAGAACACTATAATAATCAAGTAAAGAAGAAGCTAACTACAAAGTACTTCAAGTTAAGTAAAAGAACATCAGAAGCACTTATCAAAGTAAGAGAAATCACCCTAATCTAGCTGCCCTTGATTTCTCTTACTATATATTTTATGTCTTAATCTACAATTCAAATGATTTCCTTCTGCAAGGAGAATAACAAACTTGTTGGGACATCGAACTACCTTGCATGGAAGAAGAGAATAGATTTGATCCTCTTAGAAAATGAAGTTAGTGAATATATCTCAGGATCAATCACCAATCCTCCTCAAGATTCTCTCATTCCTTATATAGAAAAGTTGAAGATGTCGAAAGAGATCTATGAAAAATTGGTGGAATTGTTCTTTGTAGGTACTGCAGGAGAAATTATGTCGTTAAGAACTGAACTATATAAGATAAAGGTATCAAAGGAAGAACGGGTAGCTTCATATCGTATGAGGGTATCTCAAATAAGAGATCAACTACAAGAGCTAGGAGAAGTGATGTCTAATTGAGAAATGACCACCATTGTGCTCAATGCACCACTGGATGAATGTGGTAACTTTGTATTTAGTATCTATGGAAAGAAGGAAACTACCCCATTCAATGATCTATATTCATTACACAAAATTGAAGAACCCAAATTGAAGGAAAAGAATGATGTTGCATCAAGTGAACAAACTCAAGCATCTGTAGCTATGGCAAGGAAGAATGAAAAGTCCTAGAAAATATTTCAAAAGAAAATTGACATATTCAATACTATGAATGTAATGAATATGGGCATTTCAAAAGGAATTGTCCTAAACTCAAGAAGGACAACAAGAAGAGAAAGGAAACAAATGAAGCCCATGTCACTGAAGAAGTAATAGAACCTAAAAAGAAGAAGTCAAAGAAGGAAGAAGTGAAAGGCCTTTACTATGACTGAGATAACATATTATATTTAGTTCTTTTCAATTTGTAGAAGATAACAGTCACGATGAAAATCATCACTGGTATGATAGGATGCATTGGAGCAGTGATTGAGAAGGCATCATATTAGAAGCATGAAAGGAGATCAAAAATAGAAATTCATATGGTTGAAGCGGTCGTCATGATAACAGGTAAGTAGCTCATGGCATCCTCATTAGAACCATAGAAGGATAATCGAAGTAGCAGTTTGAATGATTGAACCAATTCATATAGCAAGATAAGAAGATAAAAGTTTGTCACACCTCATCATCATTAGAAAGAAGCATTTGCTGAATAAGGATCATTAAGATCCTTCATTGGAATCTTTATTAAAAGGTTCTCACTACTTAGAAGAAGCAAATGTCTCATAGATAAGTCTACTTAGTGTGGAATCTACTGGTTAGAAGGATGAATGTATGGTGATAGAGAAGTGCAACATCACAAATTGGTTGAAGCATTTCATCATCAAGCAAGGAAAGGAAGCCTAGATGAACACATGAAGGAAAATGTATGCATATATTTGTTAACAACTTAACATTAATAGATGGATAAAGTCATGTCATCATATAGTTGAAGATGGAACGGTTGAATTCTCTATCTCATGAGCATGATTGAAGAAGAAAGGACTCTTCCTTATGAATGATTCATGAAGGTATGAATACAATGTGCCTTGAACTCTTCTATATTGACAAGATGAAATCAAAATTATATGACCTCATAAAGAAAATGAGGTGGTTTGAAACTATGGTTCCTATGATGAAGGAACTATGTATAGAAGATTCTAAAGAAGTAATATGTGAAGAAGATGAAAGAATAGTTCATGAAAAATGTATCTATAGTCATGTAAGATAAGTAATCAACATCTAATAACATTGGGAAGGATTAGTTATGACATCTTCATGGAGAAGGTATGAAGACCCTGATATGTATGTTGGAAAGGGAGAACCTTGATATTAAATGTTTTGGAGATGGATTCATACAATATGCAAAAGGATGTGGATGTCGCAAGAAGCAAATGTTACGAAAAAGGGTCATCATAAAGAGGTAATGTTGATTTTATGTTGATTTTTGATTTTTGAAAGAAAGCATATGGTTGGGTTGAAACAGGGCTATTGGAAAGGGGTTGTAAAATTTCATCTACAACTAGTAAGATTTGATGGAAGATCTTGAAAGAAACATGACTTGGAAGAGGTAGCTTGGATAGCCAGAGGATGACTAGAAGCTAACTTTCCAATGAAGAAAAGGATGACATGGCTATTGGTTCAACACTATGTTTCGTTGAAGGAAACTGATGGAGAAGATGGCCGATGCCCTATGAAGAAGTTATGAAAGATGATGACTCCATAATGAAGTTGTTGAAGTTCATCCATGACATGATGATGCAGAAAGCAGGAGCTCTACAAGTAGCTGATAGTACCATGATCTCCACCAAAGAGCAAATAACTGCTGTTGTAAACAAGTCCCTAATTAAGAGGGAATGTGGGCAAGTCCCTAGTTAAGAGGGAGCTTGGTATATTCTTTTTACGAGAATGAGTATATCCTCCCTAGTTGAGAGGGAGAGATAGACACACCATTCTTGTCTTCATTATGAAGAAAGAATGGAGGATTGGGTAATCATCTAAGAATGATACCGATACTCTTTCAGGATGAGGTAGGGAATCCAATAGGTAAGAGTAGTCAAAGAGGAAATTCCTTGAGGATGTGTCAATCCAAGATAGGAATGGTTCTAGAAGGACATACCTTGTGAACATCACGATGGGGCATGTGCCTTGAGAGAAAATTATGAAGGTGTCTATTAGTCATTGTCACCTCATCATTGTGTCCATTAGTCATTGTCAAGGCCTTGCTATATGATAATGCTAGTTGATATGATGAGATGCACTAATATAAGCTGAGAAGATAATTTATGAGATGGCTTACCAATCCAGATCTTCTTATGATAATTCTTCAGTATGAGAATGTCCATGTACCTTGTACATGAACACCTCCCTAGTTAAGGGAGTGTTGAAATATGTAACTAGGTTTAGTGTTCATAGTATATTATGTACTCTTGATTTTTGTATTTGATGTAAAAGAGAAAAAGAAAAATTATTATTATTATTTCTAGCATAGGTTTCATGCTCTAGGTTAATTTATTTATAGGTAAAGCTCCCATTGTGTGCTTCTAGCACTTTGTCATAAAGTCTAGGAGTCAAAGAGTCATTGTCATATGTAAAAGACCCTATTGGGCATCTTGTATCATGTAAGAAGAATTTATGTAAGTCAAAATTGTTTCATAAAGTCCCTCCAAGACCAAGTCCGCCTACAACCAGTGAAGTCGACCTCATTAGGGTTGTTCGAGCCCCATAGAAGACTATATATAAGAAACCACTGACCTCAAATGAAGGAGCATCCAAACGAGTTCATTGTAGCACAAGAAAGACAAGGATAACCAACGAAGACGAGGGAAACATAAAGAGTGAAAAATCGAAGGAGTTAACGACTGTTTTTGGGCCACCATCTCTCACACGTGCGAGGAAAACTAGGGCACATTTTGCTGCTACAAAATAGAAATTGCAGTCACCTTATGGAGCCGAAATTTGGGTTCATAAGGATCAAATTTTTAGGTCGAGTTATGAAGGAAGGAGAAGCACCCTAATCAAAGGAGATAGAAAGCATATTTTTCCATCTTTTCCCACACGTGAAAAGTTAAGGTTTTTGCAGTAGAGGCCTAAAATTGCAGACCTGAAGCAGTGACCAACAATATGAAGTAGAGGCCGAAATCTGAGGTGTGAAGCTAGTTTGACTTGGGTTGACTTTGTTAAAGAGAATGCTCATCAAATAACACATTGACTTGGTCTTGGAGGGGTCTTTGTCAAAGGGTCTTAGGTCTTGGAATTCATCATTTGAAGATTCTATAAGAAGAGAAGAATTCTTGTGGGTTTTCTTCTCAAGAGAGGTTTTGTGTCCTCTTGTTCTTTTGATCTTCATAGATTGGTAGTTGTTTGATGATAAGAACACTATAATAATCATGTAAAGGAGAAGCTAACTACAAAGTACTTCAAGTTAAGTAAAAGAACATCACAAGTAGTTATCAAAGTAATAGAAATCACCCTAATCTAGCTTCCCTTGATTTCTCAACAAAGGGATCACATACCGCCGGCTCATTAGTAGACCCTAACCCCAACAATGTCGAGGAGAATTGATCTTGTGACCTCCCATTAGCAAGGTGCTTTAATGACAGGAACTCAACCAATTGAGCTAACTCTTGGGGATATGATAATAATTATGTTATTACCAAATGTGCTAAACAATTATTGAGGTCCGAGTCAAATATAATTGAAATAATAGATTCAAGAGATTAAAAAACAATTTGACATAAGCAATTTACAACTGAGCATTAAGACTAATTTTTTTCTCTCAAATCATTGCTAAATCTTTATTGTGTGATGATAGTGACGTAGTTAGTATTTCCCTGGATGGAAGCACTAGGAACTTTAATACTAAACACAAGGATGAAATTCTTAACATTTTCCTGTAAGAAGAAAAATATAACACTACAAGACACTACATCAAAGACATATTCCATAAAGTTAGAGGACCTTAAAGACATCTGAAATGTAATCCTTCAAGAAAATCAAACGTTAGAATCAAAGATGTAGAAGGAAAATGACAAAATTATCATAGATAGAAAGAAGAAATTTCTCACTTCAAAAATCATAGTTAGAACTTGATCACATATAGTAGGAAGCTTAAGAGTGATAAGAAGTCATTGGAAGACAAGTTAGAACAACTTATCTAGGAGGAAGCATCAAAGTCTTGAAGTAAAAAAATCCAAATTGAGGAAAAAATAACAAATATAGATCTAGTTAATATCATGACTCATGACGATGACAACCCGGTTGCAACAAAGACAAACTGAGATGTAGGAGTACAAACAATGGGAAATTTAAGTGTAATTACCAATAAAATTTTAGTGCACGAAGAAGATCATATGCCAAATGTAAGTCAAGAAAGTACTACAAGCATAATAAGGGGGGGTCATGCTACAAAGACACCTTATCGATCCAAATCACAAGAGCAAAAACCTCAATCAACTAGTGTATCAAATTGATAAGAAGGGAACCAATTAAATTATCTTCCAAGGAAAACTAATCAATGTTAGTGAGTTTCAAATGAATCTTGGAAATCCTATAAGCGTAATGCTCCACAAATGATCAAATTAGAATGATTAGATCATTTTACAGTTTGACAATTTTGCTCAGTACTTCGATGTTCATATCGTCTTGTATCATCAACAATGACAATGTCAAAATCATGCAAATACATGACAGTCAAGGAAAAAGATGTCAAACCTTTCAATAAATATTCTTTGAGGACAAAACATTTTCTTAAGAGAAAGGCAATGTAATGAATATAAATATAAAATGTCATTAAATAGTTATTAGTAATAATGAAACAACATGTCTTAAAGGACATAACTCTTAATGAAAGGACATTCCTGCTTAGGTATATATACACGAGGCTCTCATTATAATTATATCATATATCATTTTCTCACCACTTATTCAATATTATAGTAGTTTGTATATTTAATTTGTGAGCTAGGTTTGGTTGTCTCTCACATATCTAGAATTCATTATCAAAATAAAAAATACTTTTGATCATGTAGTGCACAAACCTTTGTTGAGAAGCAAGATCATCCTTGTCATTCTTGGGTGGCCCACCTGAACTTTGGGTCAACCTTTTGAATAATGATTCTCATCTATTGTTTTTATTCTATTGCTATTTTGGTTGCTTTTCAACATCAGAGATTGCTAGCGTTAGTGTCATGAAACTTGTCATTTAATGGCTTGGAAGGGGCGCTACATGGTCATCCACGCTGGGTTTGTGGGGCTCCCTCACAACCTTGCTCGCCTATGGCAAGGTTAGCTTGCACTCCTTGGTGATTGCCGGGAACAAGTCATAGGAATTGGAGACTTTGTTGGGGGTTTTCGATCATTCATGCAATGGGGGTTCCTCTCTAATATTCGAGAAATTGGCAAAAGGGGGATGTTTGACTCAATTTTCTAGAGTTGCACAATGATTTTCAGAGACATTACCAATGCTTTCCACCTTTTTTTCCCTGGGAAAAATCGTAATTTTCTATTATATATGGAAAATTACATGCTGTAGATGCCTGTGGCATATGCTATACATGTGATCGTATTCATTAAAAAGTATATAAGTCTATACATATTACCCATATAGGGTGGACCTTCAAAGTTCAGTAAATGTTATACAAAAATATTACAAAATTTCAAAAATTCTTTGCTGTAGATTTTCTACTAGCCGGTGCATCAAAAGTCTATGATAAATTAGGGCCTATCGACCCTTTGCTGCATCTGTTCTATATAAGTCCTGTGATAGTACTGGTAGGCTTGTCCCTGTCTTTGTTCCTGAATCAACCATTCACCCCTAGGTTGATGCGCTGCCTCTTTTGAAAGCTGATCCACAGTTTTGTTGCGCTACCTGTAAATATACATGTAATCTGATCAAATTGTGATTTTAAAAACAATGTATCATCCAAAATGTTCCTGAGTGAATGAACATTGCATGTAGATATGAAATTGAACCAATTTATAACAATCTTAGAGTCCCTAAAGATCTGTAAGTGTCTACAGTTTTGGTTTAGTGCAAAATATAATAGATGACGAAGCGCGATGAGCTCGACATAATTGTTAGTGCCCACACCCAAGCCCATATGAATGCGGAAGAAATGAGGATCAGATAGGTGGAGTAGGAGTCCCCCCCACATCCCTGGTCTTGAGCAGAACCATCAAAATAGGCCCAGGGGTGAGCATGATCAATAACTTTAGGGGTAATAGATTAGGTTGAGGTGGGTTGGTCATCCTCCAGGGTTTCATTGTAGCTATAGCATATCCTCGTAATTATCAGTGGCCACCCGATTAACATGTTTTTGAATATGATTTTGTTCATGCATAACCAAATATTCCAACAAAGGATCAAAGGGAGATTTTGTTAGTGGGGGATGCATTCCACCAACTGTTCCATGCTTCCTTTATGATGTTCCCTTCCCATCTCTCAGTGATATTTAACATGGACAGAACCTGCTCCCATATTTGTTGTGTGATGGTGTAGGACATAAATAAATGATCATTTGTTTCCTCCTCCCGATGACATATAACGCACCAAGATGGACCCTGAAAAGATCTTTTCATGAGATTAGTGCCAGTGGGTGTCTTATTCATGATCATGTTCGACATGGAGAGGCAGGTATGCGGCGGTGCCTTGATTTTCCAGATCATGCACCACCAACTTTCCAGAACAGTGGGCTTATGAGCAGTGTGGATGATGGGGTATCCATCTTTAGGTGTGTATGCTCCATGTGCTGTCGGAGCCCAAATCAATTCATCCTCATCGTCCCTTATTCGCACATGTGATTCTGCTAATGCATCTATGTATTGCATCCACTCCCGAGTCCATAGTTCGGGGATGCCGAGAATTGGTGCAAACTTCCATGCTTGTTGAAAAATAGTTGAGTTCAGCTGATCCAGAATATGAGCTATTGTAACGATGCCTCTGTTGTTAAGAAACGCAATCAAATCTAGGGTGAGTTGGTACAGATTGCCAAATCCAATCCATGGGTTGACCCCAATGCGAACTACTGTACCATTGCAAATTTGACATGTTAGTCCTCTCCTGATGGTGGGGAGAGTTTGTAAGACAACTTTCCAGATAACATATATTCCATGTTTGTTCCAAGATGGTAATCAAAACCAATCCATGATATTCTGAGGCCAAATATATTTATAAGTGACGACTTCTATCCATAAGCTTTTGGTCTTTAGGAGGAGCCAACCCAATTTGGCTGCCAATGCATGTGCAAAGGCTGGGAGGTCTTTGAGGCCCAACACTGCCCGCCCCATTTTTTTGGCACAACAATATGACTCCATTTGACCCAGGAAAAGGGTTTACCTTCCTTATGTCCCTTCCATAGGAAATTGTAGAAAATACTTTGTGTTCTAGATAGTATGCCTTGAGGTATCCAGATAGATGACATCTAGTAAACTGGGGTGGCTTCAAGAACAGATTTAATAAGCACCAAATGCTCTGTCTTGGACAAGAAACGATGGCTCCAGTTGTTCATCAATTTTTCTACCTTAGCCACCAACCAAGTCTAGTCAGCAACTTTGTATCCATGTGATTTTATGTGGAAGCCCAGGTATTTCAATCCTTCCTCCAGCTGTAGACTCTAGAAGGGAAACTTTTGGTATGCATGTCGATGTTCCTTTGGAGAGCATGCCAAAAAGGTAATGGTGGATTTTGGTCGATTGATTTCCATCCCCATTGCTGTAAAAAATAATCGCAGAACATCAGATAGAGTGTTGTAGTCATGTATGCCTCCATTGGGGAATATAAGCACGTCATCCAAGAACAGGAGGTGAGTAAGGATGCATTGGTTCGTGATCTTGAGACCATGTAGTCTCCCAACCCTTTTTTAATAAGAAATAAGCCTGCTTAATCCTTCCATGACTATCAGGAAGAGAAGAGGGGAGAGTGGACATCCCTGTCTGAGTCCCCTCTTTGCATGGAAGAAGTAGGAAGCAGAGGCATTAATGAGGAAACTGAAAGAGACAGATGTTATACATCACATAATCCATCGACGAAAGGGAAGAGGGAAACCAAGGTGGGTTAATATCATCCTGATGTAGAGCCCACTGACACGGCCAAAAGCCTTTAAGAGATCAATTTTGAGTATGACACCTTTCAGATTCTTCAGCTTGATGGAATGGAGGGCTTCCTAGGCAGTGCCAATGGATTTGTGGATCTGTTGATTATGGAGAAAGGCAAATTGTTCAGAGGATATGTTATCAGAGAGGATAGACTTGATATGATTTGCAATGATCTTAGCAATAATCTTGTACAGACAGTTGCAAAGGGAGATTGGCCGAAAATCACTAAAGGATTGAGGGGAGTCCACCTTAGGTATAAGGGCAATGAAAGTAGTGTTGATGGCTTCATACAATATCCCTGTAGATTTGCATTCCTTGATGACATTAAGAAGATCCAGACCAATGGTTTCGAAGAAGGATAGATAGAATTCCACTGACCAACCATCCGGTCCCAGACTTTTATCCTTATTAAACCATTTCAATGTGCTCTCCAATTCTCCCATAGATACAAGTTTGATAAGATCCTCAACTGAGTCAGGATCTACAAATCTAGGGAAATGTCCAGCAATTCGAATAATTTCTGCAAGTGATGCTCTGGGGGGAGCTTTGAAGAGCTACCAAAAATGAGTATTCCCCAAATGTGTCAGCTGATGAAAAGTATGAGTTGGATGCCCGTGTTCAGTTAGCATCTGCCATATAGTGTTGCTGGCCCTCCTCCCCTTGGCAAAGTTATGAAAGAATTTAGTGTTGTCATCCCCTGCTTGAAGCCAAATAGCTCTACCTCTGAGTCTCCATGTCTCTTCCCGATCCAGCAGAATCTTGGATCTTTGTGCCTCCAGCTTTGTCAATGTGGCCTTTGCTTCAATAACAGTGTACCCCCTGCCTTGGTCATCAGTCAGATCATCAATCTGGCGCTCAATATCACAGAGAGTCTGTTCATCCCTAGCTTTTTTGGCTTTAGCCCATATTATGGAGAGTCTTTTAAGATTCATTAGGTTTCGACATAAACCCTCTGCCACACAGTGATAATTTTATGGTGGGTGGTCTCTCCAATACTTAGTGACTAATCTGTGATGATCAAGGTCTTTTAACTAGGTCGAATTGAATTTGAAAGGAGACCTGGGCTTTTGTGATGGGCCAGCCAGTTCTAGATATATGGGGGAGTGATTCGAGATACCAGCAAAACCCACCCACTGCCTGTAATTTGTGAAGGAGGTTAACATATCTTCTTTAATGAGAAAATGATCCAATCTTCTTCCTAATTTCGCATCTCCAATCCTTCTATTATGCCAGGTAGGCATCTTTTTGTTCATAGGGATATCAATAAGGTGATGCTGCTCCAGTGATAGATCTAGTTGATCAGAGAGGGGATCCAACTGTGAGTGATGGCCCCAGGATTCTTCATGGCCAATGGTGAAATTAAGGTCTCCTCCCAAAATGATACTGTTGTTGATCAGAGAGAGCCCTAATAGTTTATTCCAGAATTCCAACCTATTATGATTAGGAGCATATATATTGACAATGCAGAGATTCCTGCCCAGCTCCAAGGAGAAAATGTCCATTCCAATGAACCCATGGCCACCCCAAGCAGAGATAGGGTTAATGATACAAGAATTAATACCTAGAGCGATACCCCCTGATCGCCCAATGACATCTAATCCATGAAAGCTCTAACCAGGCATCAAAGAGTGTAGAATTCAAAGAATCTGCTCTGCCATACCTAGGGTCGCTTGTAGAAAAATAATGTCACAAGGCTCAGAGTCCAAGAGCCTCTTGAGAGCTAGTTTTTTTGAGGGACTAGCTAAACCCTTGCAGTTAAATGATAACCACTTCATGGGGGGAACCGAAGCTAGGGTTTCCTTTGCTCTAATTACCCCGTCAATGGTGTTCTGTATGCCAAGGGCCACATCGACCCCTGTAAGCATAATGGCTTTAGAAATCTTAGAAGGGCACCCCTGAGTGGGTTTGGTCTCCGCAGTCGAAGATGAGATACCTAATCCAATCGACTAGGGAAGAGTAGGGGTTCAGGATCAGAGGTTATATGAAGAGGATTGAGAGGAAGTGGAAGGCTCAAATGGATTGGACGGGCCCGAACTATAGATAACAGGGGGGTGTAAAAGATTTCCGACAAAGGATTGAGTGGGCAATTGATATGGGTGGAGATCATAAAATGGATGGATGCAAATGCAAACAATGAATGTAAAATATTACCAATATGCGAAATAGAGGAACAAAGAGGAGGAGATGTACTCGTGGAGGAAGAAGCCGCTACAACAGTCCAGGATCTCGTCATGGGTAGTGATATAGGCGGAACTTGGACAATACAAGTTGGCTGAGCTGTGTCCCATCCACATCCATCGGACTCGCAGAGCGTGAAGGCTGATCTTCCACTTGAGGTTCATTTGATTGCAGATTCTCTTTGCCCTTTGCTGATGTAGGGGATGATGGCGAAACAAGAGGACATTCCTTATACAGGTGCCCTACCTTGTGACATCTTCGACAGCTGAAGGGAACCCCTTCGTAATCAAGGATTTTCTTGCGAGAAAAATGTCTCCAATGAAGGGTGACCTTCTCCTCCAATCCTTCCCTTGTATCCAGATGTACCAAGATTCGTGCCATGGACTTGTTGCCTGAAGATTCGTATGTCTTATCATGGTGCAGATATGTGCCTAGAGCATTGCCAATGCGAATGAACACATCCTATGACCAGAAGTGCAGTGGTAGCCTTGGAAGACGTACCCAAATCAACCTTGCACCAATCTGTTCCCTTTCTGGATCGAAAAGGGGGCTCCATCATTTAAGCAACACCGAGGCAAGTTCTATATGCCAATATCGTGGGAGGATCCAATCTGTATATTCCTCCCTATGGAAGCTGAGAGCAAACCACCCACGAGTGAGAACAATAATCGAGGGCAGTTCTTTAAGAAGGGAACCCCATATTTCCATAGTCCATAGTCAAAGGCGCTCCGCAGTGTAGGTTCGTCCTTTGACTCGATTGACTAAAACCCTGTTGGTCATTTCCACCACCTCTCCCATCGAGAGATCTTCCCCCAGCGTGAGGTTGATGACCTTGTCTGTCGCCTTGACACAACTCCCTTTCTTTACTTTGTTGGACTGAGGAGCCATCAGGTGGTCTTGGAAGGGACCCCTGCTACCCTGATATGCCGCATGCGGAGATAATGAAGAGCTCTTGAGGTTAGGGACGGGTATATTGAAGTAGCCCGAGGCTATGGGGAAGCTGAGCGGTGGAAAGTTAGGGTTAGGGTTTGGAGTGCTAGCCGGAGTAGTGAAGTTTGGGGAGGAAAGCCTTGACTAAGTGATTCCGATAGACGAGGGGGTGCCAGAAGGAGCGAATGGGTGAGGGAGATCAGGGAGAGGGGAATCAAAAGAGGGAGAGGGAGGGATGCAGGCTGCGATGAGATTAAGAGTTGTAGCGGAAAGCTGGGGACAATCCAAACCAAAAGATGCATCCAGAGCGGTTGATTCCGGCAGGTAGGGCACAAATGGCCTAGGGAGGTCCGTGACAAGTATTTGTGCAGACTACGAGAAAGTTGGCGAACAAAATGATCCAGAACCCAACACAGTGTTTGGGCATGTCCAAAACTCCTCGTAGGGATTCAGGTCGGCTGAATAGTCGACAACTTTCGAGTCCATTCCGATAGCGATGAACAGAGTCAATGGTGCAGTAATGGTCGATCGAAGGGGTTGGAGCTTGTCCGCACATTGTAACAGAGAGAAATTCTGTAGGTAAGTAACGAAAGAGGAGGGATAACGACTGCAGAAGGTCCCACGAGGGCTTACCCTAGACCATGAGGCACTGCAGCTCGAAGTATCGGTGCCATCATGGTTTCCACCTTGTTAGAGAAATGAAAAGGGTTTATCTACTAGTGCCTAGTTAAAAATAATATAATTTAATCTTTTCCTCATAATATTAAGAGTTTTGATTTGAAAAGTTGGCATATGGATTGGAACAAAACAACAACTTGTGTTTATCACTTCCAAGTGTCCATTTTAGGGATTGGTTCTTGTTAGCCCCCTTATTGCATGAGGGTTAACAAGTGTGATTTTCATCACACATATGGGGGGGGGGGGTCTTCATTGAGATGTACTATCATTCTCAGGTACCCTAAAAAGTGCAATGTCTTGGTGAATTTCAACTTCTGATGCCATTCATTTAAATTAAGAAAATAAATAAATGATATATGACATTCAAGAACTCATGCATATAATCCAAGAACACTAAATATATACCATACAAATTCTCATAAGCATTCATAGTAGTAAAATAATGATAAATATTAAAATACATAGTAGAATATAAATACACAATGGACACAAAAGGCACTTATCTTTATGAAAGTTCCATTGACTACAAACATTAGACATTCTACCCAACTGTAGGCTTTGTTGCACATTCACTCTCTACAACATGTCACCTCGAGTTGAGGCTATGATACCACAAGGATGGGTGCTTATATCAACTCTATCTCTCATAGGCAACTCTTAAGCTTTCTTTATTCATACATATACGCAACAACCATAATTGCACAATTACTCAACATGTCTCATGACAATCTGAACTCCTAGTTCTCTTTCCTCGTCAACCTCCACATACCAAGGAAAAAGATCGCCTTCTTTGCAACATAGGCCCTCAGCCTATTCAATTTCCCTCCAGAGCTATTGGTTAGGAAATCTCAATGCTAGAAGCTCTATGAACGCTTAGCCATGGACAATTTTACCAGCAATGCCAATGCATAGGAGCACTTCAACCTCTCATGTTGGAATTTACAAGTGTCAACACACAACCAACAACAATGGATCTCAGCGGTAGAATTCTGTTTTCCCCCAAAATTTAGAACCACAAAGTGAATGAGAATAAAGAAGAATGAATCCCTCAACAGGCCAAAAGGGGTGAGGTTAAATATGCATGCTGTCATAATTCCACATGGCTTCATCAAGAAGCTTGCATACCCACCTTTTCTGAACTAATTCAAATATGGGTATAATAAATTAAGAAAGGTATAGCCTCTCTAGATTCTTCTCTGGTGGGATCACAACCCCTGTAACTTTGCCCTTGTTCGTCCGGTGATGTATTTTATTCATAATATTCAAATCTTTACATAGCTAGGCTTTCTGGCCTTTCATCAGGTACAAATATACATTATTAAACTGGGGAGCAAAACCTGGGGTATTACATTCGTGATGATGTTTTTTGCTTGAGAGAGTGCATTAGGGTTGCATGATTGTTAGTTCATTATCTGGTGTCTATTTTCTTTACTCCTCATGGTTATATTTGATGCTTAGATGGTTGATGGTTCCATGATCCTACATGCCATGGTATGATCTTGGTTGACATCTTCATGAATGAGATCAGTGCTTGATGTTTGTTCCTTCATGGTTTTGCTCTTTGCACATTCATATAGATTGATGGGATTGTGGGGAACGCCATTGTATTTGAGTGGGCTATTATATTCTCATAACAATGACTAATCAAATAGACAATATATCATCAAGAGTGCCATAGGATCTGAAGTATTTATTATGTTCCTGTAATGATAAGCGATGCAACAGATTGTGACTCGCATTATGCCTGGAAACACTTTTTTTTTGGCAATTTTGGATAATCTATCACTGTATCTTGATGAAATTTTCAAATCCATTTTCTTATCTACTTTGGGTTGAGGTGAAGCACTTTCTTCAGGAGATTGCTGGCTGATTTATGGCACAGAAGCATGCTGATCATTCTCAGGGGTGAGTCTCGCTCATTTAAGCATTAGATCCTTATTAAATAGTTCAGAAAGAACTGTGATATCAGTGCCTAGACCTATAGCAACCAGTTCTGGAACATATTTTGAGTATAGATGCTTGAATCTACACTGCATTTGGGTAGCAGCAAAGAGAAATGTTACAGCACCCTGCATCCACCACTTAAAGTAAGTAAACAACATCACTTTATAAATTGTATACATATCAATTTTCCTGTAGCACTAACATGGTCAAAGGATAAAGGGATTAGATGTAGACCTGCTATCTGATTTATAGTGGAATGATTATCTGGAAACATCCTTTATTGCAAACAATACTGTCTAGTGCAAAAGATGAAGATATGGCCGATTGATTCAGCAAATTGGCAAAAGAAGAAAAGAAAAAATCCCCTGCAGAATCCTTGAGATTCGGCAGCATGGATACATTTTACCTAGATCTTTTCAAGAGGCATATTTGCCTTCAGTCTATATGTTTCTTTGATGGTTTTTCTCTATGATGCAGCAACGAAAGGTGCCGCTTGATGGGAATAACCCGGGTTTATATTTTTGTTCACTTGGATAGTCCAATGTTACTATTTTCATTTGCATAACCAAAAAGGGGTGAGGTTGGCTATAATTAATATATATATATTAATATATATATATGGGGTTCGAAGACACCTTTTAGGTCGGTCGTGAACTGGTCTCGACAAAATCAGTATAAGTTGAAGGTCAACAAACGTGCATTGACAAAGCATTCAAGTGTGGGAGGTTCGCCTAGCTCTGAGCACCAAAGGTCGGATATGTTCCATGCACTCAGGGCGTGTAATTTGAAGGGTATTTCCAGGACTATTGGCACTAGGGTTTACAAGTGGAGATTGATTGTCTGAAAATAAACCAGCAGCAAAAGTAGAGGCAGAGGATAGAGGAGCTTTCAGCTTGTAAAATGGCAAACAATCTTCTTCTAAGAGCATATTCTAGGTTTGATCTCCACTCAGCATTATTTTCATAGTGAACCTGGTAAGACAGCAAGTCTGGGCACAGTCTCTAGAGATGTTTTATAGCTACAACAAATAGCAAAGCATCATAATATTATGGATAACACACATAAGCGGACTTCAAGACTTGTCAAGGTTCAAGTATGTTAAGCGCTCATACTAATATACGAAAATGTGGCAATCTTGATGCATGACTTGGGTGGCCGACCTAAGATTGTATGAAGCCTAGGTTGACCCATGCTAGAATCAGTGTTAGCCAATATTTTTACAGAAGTTTGAGATAAAGAAGCACCAAACCTTGCATTCATTTCTAGGCCTAAGTCAATGGTGATTTATCTACACGTTGCATCTTTTGAGGGCTCATATCTTACATCAGTGATCAGGAAGAAAGAAGGCCCTATAAATTAGCTCAGCACACATTAAGGGTTATGTCCGGAAAGTGAATGTTCTCAGTCTAGCATAAGATAGCCCAGAAAATCTGGATGTGTGTTCTCGTGGTGCCTGGCATCATGAAAGGGAAAGGGTATTCAGCCCTTCTTCACTAATCTGGCTCTAGATGAGGATTCTAAAAATCAGTACACACACAAATCTTAGCAAGACCCTAGGAGATCAATGGTGTTTTTAAAGAGAAAATGTTCAATATTGGAATAAACATACCTTACCCACAGATTTGAGAACCAGGACATGGTTGGCAGATTCTACCTAAGTTCCCCACTTCTCAACTTGGGTAATGCCTTTGGTAGAACCCAACAAAATTCTTGCTACTTTTAGTAAGCAAGTTGTCGAGGATCTTATTTTTATCTTATTCCTTGGAGAGAAAGGTGGATATAGGAAAATATATATATATTTTTTATTGTATGACGAGTTGGAGCAACTTGGATTTAAATTAATGAGAAGTGGAAGTACTTATGAGCAACCTAACTTGAACTTGGAGGACTGTCTTTTGTCTTTTTTCAAAGTAAAATTTTGGGCATTGGGAACCACCTAGAGAAAGATGTCAACCTCCCTCTTAGTTCGAAGGGAACAATGAGGTTGCTGGTACCATGCTAGGGCCACAATTATTTTATTAAAAGCGTAAACATGTCACTTATTGGGATTGAACTTGGGTAGAGAGGTTAACAATCATAACCGACAACTGCCAATTGAAAAACTTTATCTTTTATCTATACAAGTGATGTTGCAATTTATGTTTGTTGGGGATGGGGGGCTATAGTGATATAGCTAAGTATTGTCTTATATTTGAAGATCACAACATTTCACATCGTATGTGTTAAAAATCTGCACAACCTAGGTTTGGTCTATGCCTTTGCTAGGAAACATAAACACATTAGTGGTGCCTGAATTTAAAACTATTTTTCACAGTGGAATTTACAACAACAATAAGATCAATGATAGTACACAAGATGTATGCCCAAAACTTATTTCTTATCAGTTAATTAATAAGAAAATTTACAGGGCTTCCATACTAGGGATAACCGTCCCTTATATCAAAATACAAGTCTAATCCTTTGACCAAATCCTAGGGTTGAGGCTTTGTCCTTTAAGCCCTCACTGCCCAAACACCAACACGGTCGCAATCCTTTTCCCACTAAAAAAATACAAACAAACCGTAATTTACATACTTGTGCATGTTCCTTTAGCCCACGGTGCTCTGCTGCCCTTCACAACTGGCCTGCTGTCCCTTGCAACCAACTCTTTAGCCTTCATGTAGCCTTTAGTTCTCCTTTTCATCCTTTTGTCAGTTGTTCCAACCTTTAGCCAATCCTAACTTCCTTGCTGTAGCCTTCTATCACCCACAACAAGCTTGCAATCAACCTCCTGTAGGTCTGTCCAGGCTAGTAGTTGCCCAACTAGGTATGCGCCCCCCTACGGCCCTCTCGCGCCCCCCTATGACCCTAACTCAACCTCTTTCTTCCACAAAAACTTGGCTAGATAGTTGTCCTTCGTTGCTCAATTGACGCCTTCCTCAACCCTCAAAGAAGGCCCTAACTTAGCCTCTTTCTTGCACAGAAACTTAGCTAAATATGTCCTTTGCTACCTCCTTTTAGACCCGTGGCTAGATCACTTTAAACCCTTCACTCAAGAAGAAAATTATTTTTGCTTTTGTCCTTATTTTTATACTTTTCCAAGGGGTGTGAAACCCCAAGCGATGTGTCCCTTGGCTTTGCTCACCGACTTGAGCTAACTTGACCCTTAAGCCAACTTATAAAATAAAATAAAATAATTTCTTGTGCCTTTTAATTATTCCCACATGCTCGACAAAATCCATGTGAGATGTACCTCCCATTGCTACCAATTTTTAATACAATGTTTAAGTATTAGATTTATATGTATACAGTTTTGGGGTAAGAGGCTATCTTACACTTGCTTTGAGTAGTGAATCTCAAGCGACCACTCGTGAAATTCTAGTGACCAAAACTTATAGTTAAACCAAGTTAAGTTGTTTAGAACATCTCGCATGACTTCCTATAAACCTTGGACTTTCCCTCTTGATATTGCTTAAGTGACACTATAGACCAAGTAGGTGAGGCACTATTCTCTCTTTCAATCATCACCTATGCCCATCTTATTTCATCATTTTCATTTACATAGTTGCTAGGTTCACTTTCCTTGTCTAAAGGGGGAGGTGAGTTGGTTAGGTGATAGTGTCCAACTAAACGTTGCATGGAGTGGGAGTGGAGTTGAAGCATTTTTAGGGCAAAGGCATCATTTTCTAAAAATTATCTGGAGTAGATATGCTTAAACAACACCCGTTATATATATTTATATATTATATTGCATGTATATTAAAAAAAACATATTGAATGCCAAAATAGTTGCAGAATATATGAAAACATGCATATTCGTACATCAATGAAGATAGAAATGACATACATAGTACATTAGTAATTAATCATTCGAGCATCAAACATCTAGATTCTAGCAATTGCAAGCAAACATGCAAATTTTTGATCCAAATAAAAGAAAGTAGACTATTAACTTGTGGAATGAAATAGGTTATCTAACAACTATCAATGATAGCATGACCAAATAGTTATGCTTGTAAAAGAGGCCATCTGCATATTGAAGTATGAAGATTGAAAGGTCTAGTCACTCCAAACAATAAACTATGCTAGTTGTTAAAGTGATAGTACCCATGTTGCTAAATGTTGTCGCTATCAGGTGGCACCATTCCTTGACAAGCAACGTTCCACCATCGCTTATATTAAGATATTCATCATTAATATCATCCTTCATTCTTTGCTTCTACCTCGACCCTCTAGGGGACATCAATGAACACCAATCAATTTTGATGAAATTGCCTAATCCAAGCCTTAAAATGGGGCTGAAAAAGCTTAGCATGCATGCTCAATAATTTTGGATTCAATAAAGTGTAGATGTTTGCTAAGGCCATGACAAGGGAGTTCAACGATCAATACCAACATTGAGGTACATATAGGGTTTGGTGCTCTTGATTAAGTGCTACAGTGATATAACTGAGTCTTGTCTTGTAGTCTCTAGTCATCTACATTTCAATATCACAACATTTCACATCCTATGTTTAAGTATTAGGTTTGTATGTATACAATTTTGGGTAAGAGGCTATCTTATACTTGTTTTTAGTAGTGGATCTTAAGTGGCCATCTCTCTCAATAATGTGTGAAATTCTAGTCACCAAAACTTATACTTGAACCAAGTTAAGTTGTTTAGAATATTTCCCATGGCTGCCTATAAACATTGGACTTGCCCTCTTGATATTGCAAAAGTGAATCTATAGACCAAGTAGGTGAGGCATTGGTCTCTTTTTCACTCATCACCTAATCCCATCTTATTTCATCATTTTCATCTAGATAGTTGTGATGTTCTCTTTCCTTTGTCTAAAGGGAGAGCTAAGTTGGTTGGTGATAGTGGTCAACCCAAGGTTGCATGGAGTGGGAGCAACGCTGGAGTTTTTTTTGAGATCAAGAGTGTCATTTTCCATAAATCCCCTGGAGTAGAGTGCTTAAGGAGCATCTCTTGCTGGAATCATGATTGTCGTTAGACCAAAACCTGCAGGCATTAGTATCCACTACAATTGCTAGAGTTAGGATCCACTAGAGTTGGTTAGTCGAAGTCGCAAGATGGGGAGAACTAAACCCAATGTTCAACAATCACCCCCTAGCATGAGCTGAGTGAGTTTCGAACTCAAGACCTGTCGCTCTGATACCACTTATTGGAATCAAAATTGTTGTTAGACCAAAGCCCATATGCATAAGTCTCCACTACAATTGCTAGAGTTAGGATCCACGAGAGCTAGTTACTCCATGTCGCGAAACACACGGTCAGCACTGAACCCAATGTCCAACATCTCTCTCTCTCTCTCTCTCTCTCTCTATATATATATATATATATATTGCATTTATACTAAAAAAATCTAAAATGCCAAATTAGTTGTAGAATATATGAAAACATGTAGATTGGCACATCAATGAAGATAGAAATGAAATCTATAGTACATTAGTAATTAATTGTTCGAGCATCAACCACTTATATTCTAGCAATTACAAGCAAACATACATATTTTTAAGCCGCATAATAGGAAGTAGACCATTAACTTATGGCATGAAATAGGTTCTCTTGATACTATCAACAATAGCATGACTAAATAGTTATGCTTACAAAATAGGCCATTTTCACATTGAAGTATGAAGACTGAAAGGTCTAGTCGCTCCAAACAATAAACTATGCTAGTTGCTAAACACCTCTCTACAAAAGAAGTGCTCACCAATTGTGAAAGCACCCATGTTTCCAAATGTTGTTACTATTGGGTAGCACCACTCCTTGATAAGCAATGTTCCATTATCGCTTAGGGTTAAATGCCAATTATTAAATTTTCAAGTACTAGTTCCATATTAAATGTCTCATGCAGTTATTTTAACCTCAAAAATTATTTTACCCAGTAAAGAATTTTTTCATAGTAAATATAATTTGAAAACTACAAACAAAAAACTCTCTGTCACTTTAATTCAACAAATAACAATAGAAAATATTTCAGAAATGTAACCTAGAAAATTTATGCAAGAAAATTATCTTAACTCTCCAATATTTCTTCATTAAATTTCCTCGTAGAAATTGCAAGCTCCCTTACCAAGGAAAATGACCCTTTGAAAATACATAGAAAATACAACTAATGGAACTTGGCAAAAATGGCCCCCAAAAACGCGTCTTTCACTTCTGGCAATCTTTCACAAGTTTGACCCTTTTGAAGTTGCTTGGTCTCTCCACTCGTGCAACCTCAACCCTCTTGACTTTGTCACACTTACACCACCACTCCATAAACTCTGCCTTGATCCTCTTGACCTCTCCAAACTTGCGACACTCCTTTGCCTCACCCTTAAGTGAATCTCGACCCTCCTTTTGTGTGCTCCACCTGCAAAATTGTGCTCAATCGAATTCCCAGTTGCACACTTTTCTGATTTCTCAATGTCCTACTCACTGAATTTGCATCGACTCATGCAAATTCTTTGAAATATCTATTTGATTTTTTTTTGTCTCTCCATCCTCTCCCTTAGGATTAAATATTAGCCTTCTTAGATCAATAGTGGAGATTAGATAAGTAAAATAATTTAGGATTTATTCTTAAATAAAAGTTAGCCCAAGGTCAACATTAATCTTCTCTTGCATGAAAGACACTAGCCTATGCAAAAGACCTTCAGAAACTACAAAAATCAACACTCCGTCCTAACAAGGAAGGGGTTCTCCACCCCCACCAGCTTGTCCATGTAGAACACAAACTTCCCTTCACTAGGTGATTGGTGAGAATATCTGCCACTTGTTCTTCTGTGGATATGTACTGATCTCAAAAAACCTCTCTAGATCTTGTCTCTGATGAAGTGGTATGTGATCTGTATATGCTTGGACTTGTTATGAAACTAGATTTTTCAAAAGCTTCAGACATCTTTCATTATCATAGAGGATTATTGTAGGCCCCATCTCAAGACCAAACAATCCTATGAGCATCTTGTGAAGCCATATGGCCCCACAACTTTCCAGGCTCATTGGCATATATTCAACCTCTGTTGAGCTAAGTACCACTGAGTGCTATGTCTTGCTAAACCATAAGATCGCTGTTGACCCAAGCGGAAACAACATGTAGAATTACTCTTCTTGTCCAATGCACTTCTAACCCAATTTGAATTTGTGTAGCCTTGCAACTGCCCTTCACCAACTTTGACATACTTCAGTCCAAGCTCCATTGTACCATGAAGATGCCTATTAGGTCCCTGTAATACTAGTATATTCCCTTATTATTATTGTCATTGTAGCCCCTTATTTTTAATGTTAATGTTGTGCCCATGTTGTCCCCATATTGTTATTATTGTGCCCCATAGAAGGCCACTATTGTTATTGTTGTGCCCTTACATTATTATTGTTATGTTGACTTTGATTATATTGTGACCCCTTAGACTCCTATATATAGAAAGGAGGTCTTGTCATTTGTATCATCCAAAAATTGTTCATTTGTGTAATGTAAAGGAGGTTCCCCCCTCAAAGAAACTTATTTTGAAGTCGTTGATCTATCTTTTATTTTATTTTATGAGCTGGTTGCATAACAATTGGTATCAGAGCTTTGGATTCTAGGGTTTTGCTGCTTCAAACATGTCATTGTGGCATTTTTGCTATAACTTTCTTTCTACGAAGCTTCAAAATCTGAAATTAAACCCATTTGAGCTGAAATCGTGATGAACCTTGTGACCCAATTTCAGATCTTGTCTCGCTATATTTTCGGAGATATGAATTGAGGAAGTTAGGGTTTTTGCAGGCTCCCGAATTCGATTTCAAATAGGTCTTCTTGGGAAAATCATCACAACTTTCTCTTTGAGCATCGGATTCAAATTTTGTAAGAAGTGACAGAAATAGGACGAACTGTAGTTTGTTGGGTATCGTTTTTAGGGCCGAAGGTCGAAATAGTGACACGTGGCACATCTTACAAGTTTGCTCTATTGAACTAGACTATAATCAGGTCATCGCGGGAGATTGGGCATAACGCTTTCTTGGAGAATCCAATCGTGATCAAACTTGTGGGGTTGGAAAGAGGACTTAGAGGGCTTGTTGGGTCGGGGTTTCATGATCAAGATCATACAAAGCGAAAAAATGTGTGGTCTTTTTAAAAAATTTGCATAAGTTTGGTTTGAAAAATTAGTTTGAAGTACTTCAAAGGGAGAATATGTATTGAATAGTCCAATGCTTTCCATTCCAATGGGTGGTGCTAATGTTGTATTGGGAGTCCAATGGCTACAATCTTTGGGTGCGATAACTTTTAATTTTATAATTAGCTATAATGACATGACAAAGCTTCTAAAGAAAGAACAACGAGGTGTAATTGCACAATTATGTTCGCTAGAGGTTCCCACATCGAAATCATCTATTTATCCAGATCTCCAAAATGTCTTGGATAATCATTCCAAGGTATTTGAGACTCCCAAAGACCTCCCACCTATTCGTGATCATGATCATGCTATTCATTTGATTCCAGGAAGTGTTCCTCCAAACATCAGGCCTTAAAGATATCCCTATGCCCAAAAGAGTGAAATTGAACATATGGTTGCAGAAATGCTAGAGGCTGGTATAATTCAACCTAGTCAAAGTTATTTCTCTACTCCAATAGTATTGGTGCACAAGGATGGATCATGGCGCATGTGTACGGATTATAGGGAGCTCAACAAGCTCACTATTAAAGAAAAATTTCCCATTCCTGTCATTGATGAATTATTGGATGAATTGCATGGATCAATTTTACTTCACCAAGTTGGATCTTCATTCAAGATATCATCAAATCAGAATGAAGACTGAAGACATTCCGAAAACAACATTTAGAAGTCATGAGGTCATTATGAATTTTTGGTCATGCACCTTACTAATGCACCTTTTACATTTTCAAGGTTGGATGAATTCCATTTTCAACCCTTAGAAAATTTGTGTTAGTATTTCTTGATGATATATTAATCTACAACAAGTCTTGGAAGGATCATGTTCAACATGTTGACAGGGTGCTCAAACTATTGGAGGAGAAACAATTATATGAAAACCTCCAAAGTTTCTTTGGAGTAGAAGAGGTGGAATATATGGGTCATATTGTATCTCATGAAGGTGTTAAGGTAGACCCTAGAAAAATTAAATCCATTAAGGAATGGAATATCCCCACATCCATAAAGCATCTGCGAGGATTTCTTGGGTTGACAGGGTATTATCGCAAGTTTGTTAAGAATTATGGGAGAATAAAAAAACTTTTAACAACATTATTGAATTGAACAAGTGTGGAATGACCTGTTAAATACGCATTTTCTTGGACTCCATAACCAATGAAGGCCTTCAAACATCTTGAAGAGGCAATGTGCCAAGCACCGGTCTTAGCTACGCAAGGCTTAAAAAAAACGTTATTGTGGAATGTGATGCCTCAGGAAATGGAATTGGTGCTGTTTTAATGCAAGAAGAAAGACCCATTTCTTTCAAAAGTCGTCCAATCAAAGGAAAATATTTACACAAAGCTATTTATGAGAAGGAAATGTTAGCAATACTACATGCACTTAAGAAATGACACCTTACCTAATGGGAAGACACTTCAAGGTAAAAACAGATCATGATAGTCTTAAATACTTTTTAGAACAATGATTATCTTTAGAAAAGCAACAAAAATGGGTCACAAAGATGTTGGGTTATGACTTTGAAATCATCTACAAAAAAGGGAAGCAAAATGTTGTTGTAGATGCACTCTCAAGAAATGATGAGGATGTGGAAACATTGCTTTGCGCAATTTCTATTATCCAACCAGATTGGATAAACGAAGCAAGGGATGAATGGAAGAATGACGAAGAAGTGTGGAAACTCATTCAAAAGATAGAACAAGATCCCAATAAATCTGATACATTTAGCTGGAAAAATGATTCGTTATGGTACAAATATCACTTATACCTTTGTAATAATTCCCAACTCAAACAAAAGATTCTTATGGAATTGCACACTTCTCCCTTAGGAGGGTACTCAAGATTCTAAAAACTTACTACAGGGTTAAGAAGGATTTTTTTGGGATGGCCTTAAATATGATATTCAAAAGTTTGTGGTGAAATGTCTGGTTTTCCAAAAAAATTAAGTTGAAACAATTAAGACACCAGGTCTATGACAACCTTTATCCATTCCAAGTCAACGTTGGGAGGAGGTTTCAATGGATTTTATTGCAGGCTTACCCAAGTCCGGAGGAAAGATTGTCATCATGGTGGTAGTTGATAAACTTACCAAGTATGCATACTTTTGTGCATTATCTCATCCCTTTAAATCCAACACAGTTGCTACTGCATTTATGGAAACAATTCAAAAGCTACATGGAAACCCAAAGATTATTGTAAGTGACATATCCCATTTTCACTGGAAATTTTTGGACATAAATATTTTCTTGTATGGGTACTCATTTAGCTCATAGCTCATCTTATCATCCTCAATCTAATGGGTAAACTGAGATAGTGAACACATGTTTGGAATGGTATCTTCATTTCTTTGTATATGATAAACGAACACATTGGGTCAAATGGTTGCCTTTGGTTGAATGGTGGTACAACACTTCTTTCCATACTGCAACAAAAATGACCCCATTTATGGCACTTTATGGATATCATCCACCATCCATCACATCATATTTAAGAGAAAATTCTAAGGTTTGAGCAGTGGAAGATCACATCGAGCATCAACAAGAAGTTCTCCAACTCTTAAAGGATAACCTCACTTTGACGCAAAATATAATGAAACAACAAGAAGATCAACATTGCAGTGAAAGAATTTTTGATGTAGGTGATTGGGTATTTCTATGGCTACAACCATACAAACAAATGTCCCTCAAGCAAGATAAGAAGGATAATAAATTATCACCGAAGTATTATGGTCCATACAAGGTGTTGCAAAAGATTGGTACTATGTCATACAAATTGGAGCTTCCTACAACTTCCCGAGTGCACCCATTTTTCCATGTTTCACGCTTAAATAAGGTTATAGGTGACAAGCTCCTAGTTCAAACAATATTTCCAAAACTTGACGAGGAAGGACAAATCATATTGGAACCTGAAGCAGTCACAGAAACGACAGCCACAAAATCCATCAATTTTAGAGTATCTCATAAAGTGGAAGAACTTACCCACTGAAGATTCCACATGGGAGGATAATAATTTTATACAGAAATATCTAGAACTATTCAAACGTTGAGGACAACACTTTTCTGAAGGAGAGGGGCATGTTAGGTCGCTGTAATACTTGTGTATTCCCTTATTATTATTGTCATTGTAGCTCCTTATTGTTATTGTTGTGCCCATGTTGTCCCCATATTGTTATTATTGTGCCCCATAGAAGCCCACTATTGTTATTGTCATGCCCTTACATTATTATTGTTATGTCCACTCTAACTATATTATGACCTCTTAGACTCCTATATATAGAAATGAGGTCTTGTCATTTGTATCATCCAAGAATTGTTCATTTGTGTAATGTAAATGAGGTTGCCCCATCGAAGAGGCTTATTTTGAAGTCGTTGATCTATCTTTTCTTCTATTTTGTGAGCTGGTTGCATAACAATACCTGGATACATTCTTTGTTGCAACCCAATGAACCCTCCTCGACTCCATAAATTGGCTAATTGTGTTCACAACAAAACATATATCTAGTTTAGTATTGAGCAGATACATCAATGACCCTATCAACTGCCTGTACAAAGTGGGATTTACCAACCCACTCTTGGAAGCATCAATCATCCTTAAGTTAGTGATAATAGGTGTAGACATAGGCCAGTAAACCCCCATCCCGAATCTCTTCATGTTCTTAATTTCATATTTTCCTTGCCTAAGGAAAATCTCTCTTGGTTACTACCATACCTCTAGTCCCAAAAAGTAGTGCATCAATGCAATATCCTTCATGTCGAACTTTAAAATAATGTCCTCCCTACACATCCTTATGAGCTTCTATGATCTCGTCAGAAAGATATTATCAACATAAAGTACCAAGATGAGTGACTTGCCATCAATGAGTACGCAGTACAAGTTGGAGTCCGCCTCACTCTTGGTGAAGCCCAACCCAAGTAGGTGCCCATCAATCCTAGAGTATCGTGCACAAGGTGCATGCTTAAGTATATACAAGGCTATTTCAAATATGCATACATGGGACTCCATCCCAGGCACCTCAAATCCTTGAGGCTATGCTATATACATGTCTTTCTTAAGTATATACAAGGCTTTTTCAAACATGCATACATGGGTTTCCTTCCCATGCACCTCAAATCCTTGAGGTTCCACTATATACATCTTTCTCAATTACACCATTGAGGAAGGTAGTGTTCAGACCATCTAATGTATGCTCCACCCCATATTTGAAACAATATATATGATTTCCTTGATAGATGCATATCTAGTGATAGGTTTAAAACTCTCCTTATAATCTACTCCCCTGTTCTAGGAGAACCCTCTTGGCACATACCTTGCCTTATACTTCTTGATAATGCCATCAACTGCATGTTTGATCTTGTAGTTTCATAGAGAAGTGATCACTGACTCCCCCTCATGCCTCAATTGTTAGAATTGTATACAAAAGATATGTGTTTGCTAAGGCTTGGTGTTTTTCATTTGAGAAAGTGTCCAACATGACCCCTCAACATAACTTTATGAGATATAAAGTCATAAAGTGACATTTTGTTAATTAAATAAAAATGTGACTTGGGGGATAAAGTGACTTACATCGGCCAATGAGAGATTAAATCCCCACCCTTCATTTCAATGGCCAAGACCAATATCAACCATAAGATATTAAGGTTAGGTCCCTCTTCACGAGGAAAAGAAAAAGATATATCAAGGGAGGAAAATACACCATTCTCATTCATGAGTTTTGAATTAGGAGAAGAGAATAAGAAGGAGAATTAGCATCACAAAGAAGAGGAATTACAACAACAAAGAGGGCACACATCCCAAGGAGAGGGCATGATTTCTGTGGCATATAACAAGTTCAACACAAAATTTGAGGAGGATACTACACAATGGACATGATATTTGAGGGGGTTTCCACTGTAATAGTTGTAGTCTATAGTTGGCACATATTTTGAGCTAGGTGCAAGTTTCAAGGAGTTTGTACAACAATAAATGTTGTTAGTTTGTACAATAGGCCGTGTTGTAGCATTTTTCGGTTTTGGTAAGTTAGAATTAATTAGTCAAAAATGAAAATATTTAAAAAAAAATGTTAAACTAGGATATGGACAAAAAGAATATTGAATAAAAATGTTAGCAAATATTTTGATAACATGTCCACATCAAAGAAAATGTTAGAATAGATGCCCTAAAAAATGAAGGCAAAAATAAAATTTTAGGTATGAGAGAAAAGAAAAAAGCAATAAGCTATGAAAGTGTGCAAGTCCAAGTGCCATTACTTTTTACTTTATTATGAAAAATAATGGTTGTGTGCAGCTTGTCCTAAATGCCACAACCTATGATAGTCAAATAGTTTAATCTTGACTAGTTCATGCTTTAAATTTCATGTTTATAGTTAGAGAATAAATATCTAGCCAAACTGTTTAATCTTAGCAGATCAGTAGTTAGGTAGAGAATAATAAGGAGCTCATCAATTTAATCTGAGCCCTTGGATGTTATAAGGTTAGAATTAGATAGTTTGCTTTTCAGAACAAAAATTAAATAAAAGGGTTTACTAGCCTAAATGCACCCAATTATGTGAAGAAAAAATGTTAGGATAAGTAAAGGGTAGGTAGAATAAAAGTTGCAGAAGTACAAAGTTGATTGAAGCATAAGCACATTTATCATGCTTAATCCAATGTTTTAGTGTGTAGGAGTAGTTATGAAAGTGAAAAGATGTTCACAAGTTGATTTGGTTAACTTCTCTTAATTTCATTTCACCCCTCACTACATACTTACTAATTTCCCTTTATCCCATCATTTCTTATGAAAATACCCTTTTCCCTTCATTTTCACCTTTGCCCCTTGGTTTCACACATTTTCCTAGCAATTTACCTTCCAAACTCATTCTCTTACCCAAAAACCCTTTTTCCCTAGTGTGAAACCCTTTCCCCTTGAAAAAATCACTTTCCTTGAGTTATTTCCTTTAAAACCCATAAAACCCCCCCTTATCCCAACTTTTATTCCCCCCTTCGCTTTATTTAACTTTAACTTCGCAAATTCACTTTTTCTCGACTAAACCCGTTTAACCCACCCCCCTTGGTAGGGTTAAATAAACCCCACCACGGTTAACTCCGGTCCCACTCCTAAACCTTTCTATTACATTTTAAATCCGCTCTATTCATTAAATAATTACAATTGTTTGTAATTAAACCCCCAAGCCCCGCTAATCTCCACTTAATTAACCTCCGTGCAACTCCACCGCGCGATAGTCGTTAGATCTTTCACCCCCAGATCTAACGGTGCGCATCCAGATCGCGTGCTCCCAATCTCCGACCTTTACCCGCCCAAGAGCACGTGAGATTCGTGGTTTTGCTAAGGCCCCTTGTGGTTACGTAGCAGCTCTACATTAACTCGCGTGCCCTTGGAGAAAAACCACCCCACGGCCAAAAGCGGTGCGATGAGCAATGAAAATACCTCCCCGTGTAGGCTGAAACCACTCACTGTTCACAATTATGAATTTCCGCGCCAAAGTTAACCATTAACCGTTTAAACGTGAAAACCCTCGTTTTCACTCTTTTCGCTCGTTTTTTTAGTAAAACCTGTTTAACCCTGCTTGCACCACCTTGAGTCTCTGCAACCAAATTGGGCCTCCGATTACCTTCCAAACATTGCCAAGACTCTGTCCATACACTATCTTGTTCCCTGAAGCCATTGTGACCTTGCCTGTCAGCCTGTGTTTTTCTTAACAATTGTTGTATTTTGTAGGTGATTAGTAGAAGGCCAGAAGTTTGGATAAACAGTTTGATAATGATTTAAAAAATTGTTTGTTCCAAATTCTCGAGAAATGAATTCAAAAGATTTTCTTGTACAAACAGAAATTAGGTTTAAACCAAAGACAAGGTAGAAGGAAACATTTACACAGTAAATGTTAAAACAAACAATTTGCATAGTAAATGTTAAAAAAAAGGAGGCAGATAAAGACAAATAGATGAAAGGTCATAAGTTAAATGACATCTAACGTGAAAATCAAACAACATTAAACTTTTGGGGAACAATCAGCCAACTCCAACAATTTTCATTTTTTTTAGTGATAGTCACCAACAACACATAATCAAAATTGTGTTAGATCAACTAGAAGTCTTTATTTTGATTTTATAATAATATATTTTTGTAAAAACAGTTTAGGATATTTTCTTAGTTCTACTGTTGTATAAATAAATCTCTTCACGAGTTATTATGGGTTCACCATTGAACCAGGTTGACCATTGAAGATAGGTTGCACTCTTGAAGAAAGGTAGCACCTTTGAAGAAAAGTGGCATCCTTGAAGAAAGGTTGTAGCTTTGATGAAGCATTTTCTGAACACTTGATGTACTTGACTTTTCTGGAGCCTTAATACAAAGCAAAGGATTCTGAATTCTGTTTTACACAGTTTGTGTTTCCTGTAAGTTTTTCCAGTAACACTCATAATGTTTTTCTTCATATTCTTATGACTTTACAGAGATAACTAGGTAGGAATAATTGTGTTTCAATCTATTCCTACAAGCTTCTGAAGTGATAATCTATAAAGAGAATGGATTAATGGACTGCCTGTTTAATTAATTCCCTCTGAATCAATAAATCATCAACATATTGTTGTAAGCTTAAGCATATTCTCTTGAACCTTCTGAACATCGGTCAGAGGTTTTCATACTTATGATTATCTAATTTTCTGTTTGAAAATTGTGATAATCATGTTATTTCTTGTTTCTTCTCACCACTATACAAGCTATTTCACTGTGTGAAATTTTATATCAGCCCTCTGTTTTGGTATTAATATTATTCAAAGGGTTAGGCATTACAGTGTTACATCTGTTTCATTCATTGGTCCTCCAAATTAATACAAAAACCCCAAAAACAATTATCTTAGATGCTCTGGCTTGATAGTCGACCATTATCAACTCAGAGGTACAACATCAATCTGGTGCTGTTGCTGGGGATTCAAATCCCATTATGTTTTTCTTGGGGCAATGATATTCATTCTATTACTTTAAGGTGATTAAAGGGCTAGAAACGTTAAAATCCTTCACCTGGCAACTCCACTAGCCCAAGCTAGCACCTTTTAAGCACACTAGATCTCATTCAGAATATGACTTAGTTAATCCTCTGTCAAATCTTGAAAAACTTATGAGAAAATCCAGTTCTAAAAGGAGACATCAACCATTTTCTTCTTCTTCAACCTTGCAGTCTGAAGATTTAGTATCATTTGATCCTTTTAGTAATATTCCAATCGATCCGGATTTGACACAAATACCTCCTAGGCTTTCTGAACTATTAGATAGGGGAGTTTATTTAGATTCATCTTTCCTCATTCATTCTTTTGAAACAAATCAAGAACCCCCTCCACCACCAGGATCACCTAAAACTGAGTCTGATTTGGGTGTTCATTTACCTAAATACAAACCCACAGATTTCATATCCCCTACCACTTATTCATTTCATTCCACTTCTGAACGACCTGAAGCTTTTACTTTTGAAAAACTTGAAGAGACCCTCTTTGTATAATCAAATCCACTCTTTGAAACAAAAGAGGGTATTTATTCACCGGTCCCAAATTTAGTTCTTAAGACTCCTTGAAAGTTATTCAAGAGATCTCCTCCTTCTTCATCTCCACATAGACACACACCCCTCAATCACCTTCTTCTACCTCCTCTTCTTCATCTTCTTCTTCTTCATCCACGCAAACACCTCACACACCACCTTCTACTATGGCATTCCAACCTATTTTACAGGCTAGATATGCAGCTTTAGTCTTACCTGCTAACCTTGATGCATTCCAAGTTGGGTACTTGAAATACCTTACTAGGTATAATGGAGAAACTGGTCCCACAACTGAGGACCATATTCAATCTTTTCTAGACTGTGCAGAGAACATGAATATTGAACAAGAAAATGTTTACATGAGATTGTTTGTACAATCACTTGAAGGAAATGTAAGAATTTGGTTTAAGAAGTTACCTGTAAATTCCATTAGAAATTGGGAAGAGCTTACAAACATATTTAAAAATAAATGGGGTGTAAAGAAAGATCCTCTTTAATTTCTAACTAAATTTGAAGAACTTAAAAGAAGCTTTGGTGAACCTGTATCAAATTTTATCAAAAGGTCCAATAAACTTTATCATAATATGCCCCCTGATTGTAAACCCCCTATAGCAGCAACTAAGTCTAGGTTTTCTAAAGCTTTTGACGATGATTTTGTTGTAATGCTAAGAGAAAAAACTTCAAAAACCCTTGAATGCTATAGAGGTGGAAGCAAATAGGGCTGCTTCGACTTCCTTGAAAGCTAAAGAGGAAAAGGCCCAAAGAAAACTCAAATCAATTCAAGAGGCCTTTAGTTCCTCTAGTTCTTCTAAGACTAAAACAAAAGATTCTAAAATACATGAAATAACTTCTTTTCTTAGAAATCCCTAGAAGACCTCCTAAGTAGATTCCAAAAATTTAACCTCGCACCAAAGTTGTTGAAACTCAAACAACTGTTATTCGACCATTAAATTAGTCAACTGATACTGCTCAAAATGATAAAAATGCTTTGACTACATTTAATGTTGAAAAAGAATTAGAAAGAGTTAAAATCCCAATTCCACTTTCAGAACTTTCCAAAAACCCTGGGTATAAGAATCAAGTCTCCAAATGGATACAAAACACATCGGTTGATGCTGAAGGTGATATCATTAGTTTGCAAGATGAAAAACTAGCAGTTGTCTTTGGTCCTAGCTCATATATGATAGATGAAATAATGTCTCCTTTCTATGTAACTCTTAAGACAAATGATTCCATGTTATATAATTTTATGCTTGTTTATGGAGCATTACATAACCTCATGCCAAAAACTATCATGGACCATTTGAAACTTGACATAACTAGATCCTATCATGACTTGTACACCTTTGATTCTAAAAGGGTGCCCTGCTTAGGATTGATTAAGGATTTAGTAGTCACCCTTGCCCAAATTCCAGTGAAAAGTGTAGTGCTTGATATAGTTGTCACAGATATCCCTCCCAAATTTGGAATACTCCTTTCTAGGTTTTCTAATGCCAAATTAGGGGGAACTCTTCAGATGGATATGTCTTATGCCACTGTTCTAGTTTATGGGGGAGAACAACTAAGGTTATATAGAGAGGTAAGATTTGTGCACACTGTTTGTAAAACAGACCAGCCAAGGAACCATCCCATTTATGCAATTGATTAGGATTTTGGTTGCTTTCAACTCTCTTCAAACCAAATTCATGAAACTCAAGTTAAAATAGAAGATGTAATTGAAAGTCCTGTACCAAATCACACTGATGTATGGAAACTATTTTTTGATGGTTCTTGTACAAAAGATGGCGCAGGAGATGGGGTAGGTTTAATTTCACCAGAAAAAGAAAATATCACCCAATCATGCAAACTCGACTTCAAAGTTACAAATAATGTGGTTGAATATGAAGCTTTCCTTTTGGGACTGCTATTAGCTAAAAGCTTAAAGGTTCAAAAATTAAATGTTTTACTGATTCATAACTTATTGTTAAACAAGTGAGAAATATTTGCCAGTCTAAGCATCCTAGACTTAGGTCTTATCGAAATGAAGTTTGGGATTCAGTTGAAAACTTCTTTGATGCTTTTAATTTGATTTATATTCCAAGAAATCAGAATATTCATGTAGATGCCTTAGCTGTTTTTGCTAGTTCATTTAAAATTCCTAATCAGACCAATTTACTTTGTCAAATACAAGTCAAGTACAGACCATCCATCCCATACAATCTAAAACATTGGAAGATATTTGAAGATGATGAACATTTGAAATATTTTATGCAGGTTATAGATGACTTTTCAGTTCTACAAATTGATGAAGATAGAACAAAAATAAATGAAATGATACTTAAAATTTCAATTCAAAAATTGCTGATGATGACATTATTCAATTGTCTAACAATTTTATTCCCAAAAGCCTCTTTCCTTTATAAAAATTGTTTGATCAAAATGATGTCCTCCAAAACCCTCAGTCCATTTCTTCACAAGATGACATAGAAGAAATTAATATTGGAACAAATGATGACATTAAAAACATCAAAATATGTGCATCTCAAAGCTCAATATCTTAAGTTACTTCAAAATTATAAGGATGTTTTTGCATGGACCTATGCTGATCTAAAAACCTATGATACTTCATTAATACAATATAAGATTCCTTTAAAGCCAGAAGAAGTTCCTTATCAACAAAAACTTAGGAGGATCAATCCAGCTCTTCTACCAACTATAGAGAAGGAAATTAAGAAAATGCTAGATGCCCAAATCATTCTCCCTCTTAGATATTCTAATTGGGTTGCAAATTTAGTTCCTGTTAGAAAGAAGAATGGAGAAATTAGACTCTGTGTGGACTTTAGAAATTTGAACAAAACATCATTAAAAGATAACTATCCTTTGCCCAAAATGGATCAATTACTTCAAATGGTTTCAAGAGCACGAAGACTTCCTATGCTTGATGGTTTTTCAGGCTATAATAAGGTAAATGTTGATTCAATAGACATAAAGAAGACAACCTTTACTACACCCTGGGGTACGTTCATGTATACTAGAATGCCATTTGGCTTAACCAATGTTGGAGCAACATTTGAGAGAGCTATGGATGTAGCTTTTATGGGTCAAGTAAATAAATTTGTGGCCATTTATCTTGATGACATAACTGTTTTTTCTAAATCTGATTAGAAACATCTAATGCACTTGATGAAGGTTTTTGATAGTTGTACAAAATTCAGAATATCATTGAATCTTAAAAAGTCTTTGTTTGCTATCAAAGAAGGAAAACTGTTGGGCCATATGATTTCAAAAGGAGTAGTGATTGATCCCAAGCATGTGTCTGCCATTGAAACATTGACCTTACCTAGAAACAAGAAGGAAATTCAAGCTTTTCTAGGCAAGATTAATTTTTTAAGGAGATTCATCCCAAGTTATGCTGAGATTGTAAAATATATAATTGACATGCTCCAAAAATATCATGAAGTTAAATGGACTGTCTCTTCCAGGCATGCATTTGAATAGATCAAGAAATCTATCTTTGAAGCTCCCACCTTGGCCAACCTTGATTACACTAAAAAATTCAGTATCTTTTCTTTTGCCTCAGAAACAACCCTTGCTGCTGTTCTACTACAAAATAATGAAGATTCCCATGACCAACCCATAGCCTTTTTTGGTAAGGTTATGAGAGATGTCGAGATTAAGTATGACATATTGAGAAGCAAGCCTATGCCCTTATTCAAGCCCTGAAATCATTCAGGATGTATGTCCTACATTCTCCTATTACTGCTTATGTTCCTAATAGTGCTGAGAAAATCGTTTTAACTCAACCAGACACTGATGGAAAGAGAGGTAGATGGATCATTCAAATACTGGAGTTTGATCTAACTATAAAAAATACAAGGCTAGTAAAGGCCAAGGATTAGCTACGCTTCTAGCTGAATCGAACTGTAAAGTGCTCGGAATCAATTTTGTTTTAGAGATACAAGGGAAGAATCCACAAGAACCTTCTGTCCTTGCAGAAGGGGAGAATCCACAAGAACCTCCCCTTCATCCTGAAGAGGAGAATCCAGAAGAACCTTCCTTCATCCGAAAGAAAAGAATCTGCAAGAACCTTTACCTTTAGATCATATCCACCCTTTATACATTGATGACAAATTTCTGTTGTCAGATTGGTACCAAGACATTGTAAATTTCTTGATCCATTTTGAATGTCCAACATCATTCTCCAAAAGCCAGTGTAAAACACTCAAACTGAAAGAAGTCAAGTACTGTATCATAAATGCAATTTTGTACTAGAAATACCCACTAAATATTTTGTTATATGTTTAATAGAATTAGAAACTGAAGGAATCATTGACCAGTTTCATACAAGATTTTGTAGAGGACATTATGCTTGGAGAGAAACATCATATAAGATATTAAGGGAAGGATTTTATTTGCCAAAATTGTTCTTACAAGTAGGAGCAAAGGTCAGAGGTTGTGTTCCTTGTCAAATGTTTGCTGGTAAGCAAAAATTAGTAGCTTTTCCACTGGTTCCATCAATAGTCTAACAACCTTTTCTCCAATGGGGATTATATTTTGTTGGAGATGTTCATCCCACTTCAAGTAATCAACATAGATGGATCCTCACTGCAACAGGCTACTTCACTAAATGGGTGGAACCAATTCTAGTGAAAAATGCTACTGATTCTAGAAGCAGTTATTGAAGAGAACATCTTATCTAGATTTGGTTGCCCAACTCAAATTTTCCTAATAATGCAACAATTATTTGTAGTGTTAAAATGATTGAGTTTTGCCAAAAATGTCAGATTTTGTTACATCATTCAAATCCATATTACCCACAAGGTAATGGCCTTGCAGAATCCTCCAATAAAAGTCTCTTAAAGGTAATAAAAAAGACTATAGCAGATCATAAAAAGAGTTGGGACTCTCATTTAATTTATGCAGTATGGGCAAACGTAATTGCTCCAAAGAGATCTACTGGAAAATCTCCTTTCCAGTTAGTTTATGGGAAATATGCAATCTTCCCTACCAATTTGGCCTTCCCTATTTTAAAATTCCTGCAGGATTCAACATATGAACCTGATGATTTTTCAAGGAGAATAAATGAGATTATTGAACTAAATGAAAACAAAGATGAAGTTCAATACAAATTCAAAAAGTATCAGAATAAGATGAAGAGCCTGTTTGATAGAAGAGCCAGGGAAATGGACTTCAAGGAAGGTGATCTAGTTCTAAGATGGGATTCCAGGAGAGAAGAAAAGGGAAAATATGGCAAGTTTGACAACCCATGGTTTGGACCTTTAGCAATCATTGAAATGAAGGGAAACAACACTTTTGTTCTACAAAATCTTGAGGGGCTATATTCCACTTATCCTGTAAATGGAAGGTTTCTCAAACATTACATTTAGTACTGAGAAGTTGAAGTAGATTTCATTACTACCATTGTAAAAACTCTAGTTTCTTTTACTTTTCAATCTGTTAGTGTGATTTTTTACAGCAAAATACTCCATAGCCCAAGGAGAAGGCACATGGATCTGCAGGTTATCTGCATTCTACAAGAGAAAGCGGTGCCCAGTTGGAGCCAATGTTGTAGCATTTTTTGGTTTTGGTAAGTTAGAATCAATTAGTCAAAAAATGAAAATATTTTTCAAAAAATGTTAAGCTAGGATATGGAAAAAAATAATATTGAATAAAAATGTTAGGAAATATCTTGATAACATGTCCATATCAAAGAAAATGTTAGAATAGATGCCCTAAAAAATGAAGGCAAAAATAAAATGTTAAGTTATAGAGAAGAAAAAAGCAATAAAATATGAAAGTGTGCAAGTCCCAATGCCACTAATTTTTACTTTATTATGCAAAATAATGGTTGTGTGCAGCTTGTCATAAATGCCACAACCTATGATAGTCAAATAGTTTAATCTTGACTAGTTCATGCTTTAAATTTCATGTTTATAGTTAGAGAATAAATATCTAGCGAAACTGTTTAATCTTGGCAGCTCAGTAGTTAGGTAGAGAATAATAATCAGCTCATCAGTTTAATCTGAGCCCTTGGATGTTATAAGGTTAGAATTAGATAGTTTTCTTTTCAAAAGAAAAAAGAAAGAAAAGGGTCTTCTAGCCTAAATGCACCCAATTAAGTGAAGAAAAAATGTTAGGATAAGTAAAGGGTAGGTAGAATAAAGGTTGCATAAGTACAAAGTTGATTGAAGCATAAGCACATTTATCATACTGAATCCAATGTTTTAGTGTGTAGGAGTAGTTATGAAAGTGAAAAGATGTTCACAAGTTGATTTGGTTAACCGTCCCTCATTTCATTTCACCCCTCACTACATGCTTACTAATTTCCCATTATCCCATCATTTCTTATGAAGATACATTTTTCCCTTCATTTTCACCTTTGCCCCTTGGTTTCACACATTTTCCTGGCAATTTACCCTCCAAACTCATTCTCCTACCCAAAAACCCCTTTTCCCTAGTGTGAAAACCTTTCCCCTTGAAAAGCTCACTTTCCCCTAGTTATTTCCCTAAAAACCCATAAAACCCCCCTTATCCTAACTTTTATTCCCCCCTCTGCTTTATTTAACTTTAACTCTGCAAATTCACTTTTTCCCGACTAAACCCGTTTAACCCACCAGCCTTGCAGGGTTAAATAAACCCCACCACGGTTAACTCCGGTCCCACTCCTAAACACATCCATTATATTTTAAATCCGCTTTATTCATTAAATAATTACAACTCTTTGTAATTAAACCCCCTGGCCGCTCGATTCTCCTCCGTGCAACTCCACCATGCGATAGATGTTAGATATTTCACCCCTAGATCTAACGGCATGCATCCATATCACGTGCTCCCCATCTCTGACCTTTACCCGCCCGAGAGCATGCGAGATTCGTGGTTTTGCTCAGGCCCCTTGTGGTTACGTGGCAACTCTACATTAACTCGCGTGCCCTTAGAGAAAAACCACCCCACAGCTAAAAGAAGTGCGATGATAAATGAAACCACCTCCCCGTGTAGGCCGAAACCACTCACTGTTCACAATTATGAATTTTCAAGCCAAAGTTAATTGTTAACCGTTTAAATGCGAAAACCCTCGTTTTCACTCTTTTCGCTCGTTTTTTTCAGTAAAACCTGTGTAACATTGCCTGCGCCACCCTAAGCCTCTGCAACCAAATTGGGCCTTTGATTACCTTCCAAACATTTCCAGGACTTCGCCCATACAATATCCTGTTCCCTGAAGCCATTGGCGGCCCTCCTTGTTAGCTAGTGTTTTTCTTAACAATTGTTGCTTTTTGTAGGTGATTAGTAGAAGGCTAGAGGTGCAGATAAATAGTTTGATAATGATTTAAAAACATGTTTGTTCCAGATTCTCGAGAAATGAATTCAAAATATTTTCATGTACAAACATAAATCATTACCAAAGACAGGGCAGAAGGAAACATTTACACAATAAATGTTAAAACAAACAATTTGCACAGTAAATGTTAAAACAAAGGAGGCAGATAAAGAAAAACAGATGAAAGGTCATAAGTTAAATGACATCCAACGTGAAAATCAAACAACATTAAGCTTTTGGAGGAACAGTTAGTCAACTCCAACAATTTTCATTTTTTTATAGTGATAGTCACCAACAACACAACATCAAAATAGTGCCAGATTGACTAGCAGTCTTTATTTTGATTTCATAATAATCTATTTTTGTAAAAACAGTTTAAAATATTTTCTTAGATCTACTGTTGTATAAATAAATCTCTTCACGAGTTATTATGGGTTCACCATTGAACCAGGTTGACCATTGAAGATAGGTTGCACTCTTGAAGAAAGGTTGCACCCTTGAAGAAGAGTGGCATCCTTGAAAAGTTGCTCCCGTGATGAAGAATTTTTGAACACTTGATGTACTTGACTTTTCTGGAGCCTTAATACAAAGCAAAGGATTCTGAATTCTACTTTACATAGTTTGTGTTTCCTGTAAGTTTTTCCAGTAACACTCATTATGTTTTTCTTCATATTCTTATGACTTTACAGAGATAACTAGGTAGGAATAATTGTGTTTCAATCTATTCCTATAAGCTTCTGAAGTAATAATCTATAAAGAGAATGGATTAATGGACTGTCTGTTTAATTAATTCTCTCTGAATCAATAAATCATCAACATCTTGTTGTAAGCTTAAGCATATTATCTTGAACCTTCTGAACATCGGTCAGAGGTTTTCATACTCATGATTATCTAATTTTCTGTTTGAAAATTGTGATAATCATATTATTTCTTGTTTCTTCTCACCACTATACAAGCTATTTCACTGTGTGAAATTTTATAGTAGCCTTCTGTTTTGGTATTAATATTATTCAAAGGGTTAGGCATTATAGTGTTACATCTGTTTCATTCATTGGTCCTCCAAATTAAAACGAAAACCCCCAAAACAATTATCTTAGATGCTTTGGCTTGATAGTTGACCATTATCAACTTAGAGGTACAACATCCTACACACAGTTCTAGGTAGAGGATAGTATGAAAATCGAGGCAAAGAGAGAATTATTTTTGAGGCAGTAGAAATACATAATTCAAGGAGAAAGCACAAATTTCTAAGAAGTTTGGGCACAAATTCCAGGGAGATAAATTGCATTTATTGCTGGTTTATCATTGTTAAAAAAATTATCTGAGAAATTAAAATATTTCCTCTCTCTCAATGGTTTTCTCGTTGGGGTTTTTCTAAGGGCCATTGCCCAAAAAATTGCATGTCAAAATTTTGTGGGTTTGCTATTGTTTTGTCTCAACAAAAATAGATTAGACTCTTGTGTTTTAATTTCAGAATTTACAAGTTTTTATGACGAAAATTAATATGTGGGTCGAGCATTAAACTTATGAAATTCCATGAAACTTGAAACCAAGTTGGGTCTAAGTGGTTTTTTTATATATGGTATCAGAGCCCAGTGGGACAAAGGGTTGAGAAAGTGAACAAACAACAAAGAAATCCAAAAGAGGTATTTGTGTTTGAGAAGGAGCAATTGTTTACCTTTGGACAAATCTGGGACCTTTTGTTGGGATGAGCAGGTCAAATGCCTACATGTTTGAGAGTTGAGGACAAGTTGATTGGGGTTGACAATTTTAATACATGGAAGGAGAGGTTTGTATTGGTGCTTCAAGAAGTTGAGTTGTGGGACATTGTTGAGAAGATACGCAGAATTCAACAAGAAGAATGTCAAGGAAAAGATACTTCTCGTAGATGCCATTAAAGATCACCTCATTCACCATGTTTTAGGGAAGATGTTTGCTTTTGAGTTGTGAGAGTCCTTAATAAAGCTTTACCAAAGTATTATTGAGAACAAAAAAATTGTGTTGTGGGAAAAACTGAGGTAAACCAAAATGACTATGACAGACAAGATTTCATCGTTATCTCACTAAAATCACTCAAGTAAGATATGAGTTGGAAACAATGGGAGAGGTCATCCCAAAAGTGCAGTTGGTTGTATTGGAATTGAGTGGCTTATCCAAGAAGCGAGATGTCTTTATTTATGGGATTGTAGCTCGTGAATAATTTCCAAATTGGGGGAGATTATGGAATGATTTTCATGAGGAGGAGATAAGATGGAATGCCAAGAGTGGTAGCCAACATGGTACAACAAGTTACTAAAGTGACTAGAGGGGGTTATCAATGAAGGGGAGGGGGGTCGGGGTCAATGTGAGATTAGATCTCCACCCTTGATCTTAGGGACAAGTCTTCTCATCCTTATGGAGACTAAAAAGGGGGAAAGGAAAATAGGGACTATTTATTCTTCATGTGTAGATTTGGAGACGAGGAGAGGAGGAGAGGAGAAGATGAAGGAGGAGGTTGAGATAGCACACATTTGCAACAAGGAGAGACCATACAACAACCCGAATTTTGAGGCTGAAAGAGTGGCATGCAAAATGAGAAGGTACATGAGGTATAACAATTTGTTCCAACATGTTTTTCGAGGCAGGCTCAACGTGAATTTCGAAGGAGTTAGGCAACATTTATTGCTTGTTTGACAATGTGAATTCCGAGGATGAAATTGTTAGATTGAGGCATGAATTTCGAGGTAGAAAGTTTGAATTTTGGCATGAAATTTGATGGCTAGAAGTACAGAATTGTGGCACAAAATTTGAGGCAAAGAAGTCCAGACAATAGCATGAATTTCAAGGGTAGAGGTGTTGGACTGTGGCTATAATTTTTAGATTATACATTTTTCAAGGAGTTAGTCCCAATTTCTAGGAGGGAGATAAGTATCCTTGTTGTGTAATTAATGCTAAATTTCTTTGAGAAAAATCCAATAAATTCCTCTTCCTACTAGATTTTCCTTTGGGGTTTTTCCAGGTTTTGATTAACTAAATCTCAGTGTCTAAATTTTGTTCGTGCTTGTGAAATTTATCAGTTGATTTGTGAAAAAGTAGTGGTAGCTTCTAGTGTTTTAATTTCTTTTATATTCAAGTTTATGTCTCAGCAATGAATAATGGGGTTTGGGCATTAAACTTGATGTGAAAAATAAATTGAAACTGGGTGGGGCTACATAAAATAAATTTTCTAGATGGTATCAAAGCACCAAGTGAACCCACAACTAATAAAGTGTGGCCAACACGCATAAAACAACCTATGTACACAAATATTTGTGGTTGAGAGGGAGAGTGTCTGCTCATTTTCAATGTTGAGAAGTTTTGTTGGTTGAGAGGGTAAGATGGCTATTGGTTTGAGGTGGGAGGATAGGTTGAGCGCGCTGAAAATTTTGGCCCATGGAAGGAGATGATAATTTATTGCTTGAGGAGTTTGAGTTGTGGGATATTGTCAAGAGTGCAATACAATCACCTATTGGCCCTGTTCAGTTGGTAGAATTCATTAAGCACAATGTGAAGGCTAAGAGGATCCTTCTTGATGTAATTAAAGACCACTTTATACCTCATGTATCAGGGAAGACGTTTTCCTATGAGATGTGGGATTCCCTGATAAAACTTTACTAGAGCACCAATAAGAATAGGAAGATGGTGTTACATGAGAAAATAAGGAACACCAAGATGACCAAGAATGACATAGTGACCTCATACCTGACCAAGATCACATAGGTGAGAAATGAGTTGGTTATAGTGGTAGAGGCTATCCTTAACGACCAAATTGGTTAAGATGGCATTAAGTGGTTTTCCCACGAAGTGGTATGGATTTATTAATGGCATCGTGGCTAGAGAGCATCTTCCAGATTGGAGGAGGATGTAGGATGATTTCATCCAGGAGGAGACCAGAAGGAGTGCCAAGAATGACAACCATATTTGTGGTGTTGATGAGGAGAGAATGTTTCCCTCACAACTAAGAACAAGAAGAAACCAAAGAAGGGGTCCACTAGTGGAACCAAGCAACAAAAGGGGAAAATGAGAGTACAAGAGAAGGGCATGAGAAAAATGAGATGCTTAGCTTGTTAGAAGATGGGTCACTATGCCTTTCAATGTCCTAATAAGAAGGGGAAGAGGAAGGGTGTTGAAAGGTTTGACACAAAGTTTTCCTTAGTGGTGTGTCTTGCCACTAGTGTTAGATCTCCTAGTGTCTGGTATGTAGACAATGTAGCTTCTTACCATATGATAGGAGTCTGAGAGCACTTTACATGTCTTACAGAGACTAGTATAGATTTGGAGGTGGTGCTTGGAAATGATTCCAATATTAGAGAAACAAGTGTGTAGTGTCCTGTCTAGGGTGCTAGACTAGGCTATATTTATTATCGACCAGGATGCGTAGACTTAGAGGCATGCGTCTAAAGTATATATACATAAAGGATTATTAGCTAAGTGGTTATGATGGTAGGTCACATGACTTATTTACAAAAGATTGAGGTATGTTACCTATCACTCAAACACTTAGGTCACTCAGTTAATCTACCTAATTACAACACTGTCATTCAATTCATTTACCAAATTAAAACACTGTGTATCACTGCAAACCAAGATTTCAATCTCCTTACAAAGACACTATGCATAAAACCCCTGTTCAACAAATACTCAGCATTCACTAATATTCATGCAAGATAAAAACATACATAAATTGTAAGCATACTTTGAAATGATAACGGAGTTCATGACATTGCTTTAAAAGACAACAAAGGATCGAATCCCTTACAGGATACGATTCACGATCTCAGTGATGAACTGTTCAAGCACTATCATAAACATAAACCATATACATTCTATTGAAATCAAAACCAATTCTAATTACTGTGCATATCATTTAATACCCTAAGTTGCGAATGAAAAGGAAATGACAGTATACCAAGTTAACGCAGGGCCCGTCCACGTTCTAGAGGTATACTGGACTGTGATCAACCGATTATCAAATCAACGCAACAAGGAAAAGATCGTGACTGCAACTATGTCTTTGATATTAAGTTCAAACTCTTTTTTCAAACGATACAACAATAACCAACTACTGACTACTCAGAACTGTGCTTACATATGTTTTTACAACCCTTACATTTCGAAAAAGAATGTACATTCATGATGTGGCTGTTGCCACTTTTATCATGTCGTGATTTTTAAAATGTTTCTATCCTAAACTGATTTCAAAAAGGAACAAAACTAAATCAATTTAGAATGCTTTGCTGTTGCTGCCTTTGTTGCCAACATGCTATACTTTGACCTTCGTTGACCGCGCATGTAGGAGGGTCGATTCTGCTGTAGGATAGGTATTCGTCCATGCTTAGACATTCTACTTTTCATCCCTACCCTTCGCTCTAGCCTAGCTGTCATGCCACATGTCAAACAATGAACCAATTACAGGATGTTGGAACTTCCTGTAGCCATTTTGCCAAAAATTCCTAATTCGTTAACATAAAACTCCTAAATCAATTTTAATGCATTTTAATAACTATAGGACTATTAACTAATCAATTTTCAAGGGATCTGAGAGATATGTGATGGAAAGAAGTAGGCAAATGATATGTTTTAGGAGGAAAAAGGAGGTCATGGGATGGTACCAACATCTCTCCCTGACTTAATGAATTAGCATGTCCTCATGCTAACCCCAAAGTGCTTCCCTTGAACTCTGTCCCTGCCTGTACCTCTACTGCCTTTAGCAATGTGTCCACATTCTTTTTCACCTGGGCATCTTTCTGACCATGGAGCTCTTGCTTTAATCTTTTGTATTTTTCTTTGAGGGTCTTCTTCTGATTGTACCACTTAGTGGCCCAATTACAAATATCCGTTTGCTCAGCCTCTAGTTCATTGATTCACTCCCTTAACTTTTCATTCTTCTTTTGAGTCTCTTTACTCTGCGCTCAGAGCATTTCATTTTCTTTCTTGATAACTTTTTCTAGCATATTAGCCTCCATGAGTTCTTCCTTTAATTTCTCAATTTGTTTCTCCAGTTTCTTCTGTTATTGGTGAACCTTTTTCTTGCTTGTTATTGCTTTCAACCTCTATATCAGCTCCTAGTCCTAGTGGTGAGTGATCACTACTCTCAATATTCATTGGTATAGGTGCATTGGATTCAAGCTGGTCTTCTTGTAACTGGGTGTTTTGTGCTCTCCTTGTTCTTCTTGAATAAGTGGTGAAAATTTTATCTTGCTCTGCCTTCTTAGCATCTTCTTTTCTCATTTTCCTAGTCCTTATGCTGCTCACAGGTGGAGGCACCTTGCTTGCTTTGGATACTGGGATCTCTTCATCAATATCCTTCATGAATCCTGAGTTCTCCTACAATTCTTCTTTGTCTTATTCATCTTTAATTTGGTTAGCAGCTAAGAATTCCTTCCACATTTTCCCTCTTCTCTGCAATTCATGCTCAATAAGAATTTCAATTAAGCCAAAGTGATATAGGCTCTTGTCTTCATTTCCCTTCTGCTTTTGGATGGTCTTCGGCATCTTAGTTAGGCTTTGTAATAGAAAATATGGTAGACTAATAACACACTGCCTTTTCAAGTGTAGCAGTAATTTAATATGGTATAGATTTACAATATTGTAACGGACTTTGCAGGTTACGAATTTTTAGAGGATATAGACCATCTCATCCCAGGGATGCATCAACCAACTCCTTGGGACGCCTTTCTTCCAGTTAACTGATGAGACTCTGGATCTAGACATAAATTGAGTCCATGACTTCTCTTTAAATTGCTTTGTCTTAAAGTACTTCTCCCCTTCTCGGCTGATCCCTATTGACTGGGCTATGGTGTCTTCTAAAACCCTGAATGAGAAGTTACCTATCAGGGCTTTCTCTCCATTGAATGTGAAAGCGAATTGTTTGGTAACCTCTTCATTACTTCCATGAAATTTCTCTAAAAAGGGCAACCATTGTATCTCTCTGAGAATTGAAATGCAATCTTCATGATATTGAGAACTGTCGAACATGCTCGACTTGACCCTACTGGTCATTTTGGCAGAGGGTCGTGCTCTGACTCTTCTCTGTTTATGTTTTGCAATTTCAACAAAGAAATTTCAATTTGTTACCTGGTGGTGTCGCTCCCTTAATATCCAGTATGATGCTCGGTTGACTGCCTTGTGACTTTGGTGGGAGTCAAAACAGAATGGTTATATTTCCCTCTTGTGGCGCTCACTGCTTTCAATCCTTACTGTGGAAATCACGGGAGTTAAATGCCAGCGTGAAATAACTGAGAATGATGGTGTAATAACCAACTACACTTACTTCATAACATATTCGTCTTTGGGAACAGAGGAATGGTTGTACCGCTTGTATAGATGCCATCATAGGAGCGCTGGAAGCGTATATGCAATATTGGCGTATGATTTCAAGGAGTCCTCTGAATCATTTAGCTACGTCGGGTGGTGGAATCATAATTCGGCCGTATGGAATATAATGAATAGGCCCGCTTTAACATTTGTTTCTTTACCTTTATTTTTAAAAACACAATCCACCACGTGTCCTATTTCTATTGGTACTCGGCCAAATGGAAGATGTTGGTATGGCTATAGGATGCGTTTGGAATAACAAGGTTGATATGAAAAGGTTAATGGATTTAGAGGTATGAAATAGGTTGAAGTATGAAAGATGATAAGAATCAGTGAGATAAGGGATGATGGAAAATGTAGTGTCCTTGAAATCGATCATAACAGTCATAATCATTAAATTTAACATTAAAAATTAATCTAAGAAATTAAATGTTAAGAATAAGGAACATATTACACTTTTGTTGGTTGTTGTTGCATTGGCATGCTGAGTAGGACTAGTCTCTTTTGACTATTCTTTGTTGTTCATAACAGGTCCCATGAGATAGATTTGAATGCAACAGGTCCCTCTGAAATCTTGAAGATGTTCATGCAGCTCCTTATATGTATACAGGTTCCTTGAGCTTGGGTATTTGATGGAGTCTTGGTGCCCAGCAACCTGTGAATCCTTGTAGAAACTTGATGAAGCTTTGTTGAAGTAACCCTGAAGTAACAGTCTCTTAACAGGTCCCTTTTATGTGTCTTAAACAGGTCCCATTACTGCTGGTGTTGATAGCATGGTCTTCTGGACAAAACATCCCCCCTGCATAATGTTTATAACCAAGTCCCTCTGAGATAAAACAATGACAAAACAACTTATTTATTGAAATCTGGAATGTTGGAAAAAACTTCTTTGGAAATTTACAGTGAGGAGATGAGATAAGAAATCTTTAAGAATTTACAATGGAGAGATAAAAGAACAAAATGTTGATGCTTCTCTCCCCCACGAAAGTTTTGACTTGTCCTCAAGTCATTATTCAGTTGATAAATCAAAAAGTGAACAAAAGAAAGAGAATTCTTACCCACCAACGAATTGGTTTTCAAGTAAGAATTCGGGGTTAGAGTGTGCCAGAGGCTGGTTTTCACATCTAACCC
>APFE030464237.1:8188-29477 GCA_000404065.3 Pinus taeda | reverse complement strand
TTTGTTCTTTTTGAAAATGAAATTCACAACTTTAAATGAACAAGCTATATTGAAATTTTGCAAGAGGCAACACAAAGGTAGGTCACTCACGAGGGTAGACTTTGCGACTAGTCCGACTCCTAAGAAGACTGACAAAACCAGAGATATCTAAGGCTTTGCAACTTCTAAACCCAAAGTCACTACAGGACCAACACAAAAATCAAAACCCTAAGGCTAAAATTTCAATGAATTTCACTAAAACTTTCGACACTAATGGAACAAGTGCAGGTGAAGATTTTTGACAGACAACGAGTGGATCTGGGCAGTAAAGACTAAGAAAAACAAAATCTAAAGGGAAAAAATGGATAAAATTGGAATTTTCTCAATTTTAACAGGGTACGCAGGCAGCCTGTTTAACCAGGTGCATCCACGCTCTGTGTACAAAGAGACAGTGCGTACAAGTACGCACTGTGTCTAACTCAGAGGGTGCGTACTACTGTAAAATGAAGAAAAACTAAATTCTAACTAGACTCTAAGCTAACCCACCCAAAAACACAGTCAAGCAATCAAAAATCAAAAGAAACAAGACTCTTTTCAGATCAAAGTAATACTCAAAGGAAAAATCAAGCACATCAATGGATTCCCCAGCGAAGTCGCCAATTTGTCATGCGGAAAGAGTTCTTTTTGCTGACAAAACTAACCTCCCTAGGAGTCTAAGACTCTCTAGTGACAAACAAGACAATTAAGAGCAATCCTTCTCTAAACATACATTATTCTATGAGAAACCAAGTGTTTTTCGATCCTACCTCAAGTCCAACGCTTGTTGCAGCAGTCCAGCCTCGTCGATCCAGATGAGATCCTCCTTCACTTTGAAACCTGCATACACTAACAATCAAACGATTACATAACACCTGAATATTCCATAAAACAAAGCATATTCAACATATAGACCAAGGAGTACATGAAATAATTCATTAACAACAAATCATTGAGAAGAATGGACTTATTTGTATTAAGGAAACAAAAAAGAAACCATTACAACCTGAGCCTTGGTGTTGTACAAGTTCCTCCCAGGGTCCAGCAAGAGTTTTCCTCTACTTTGACCAGCTCACCCACTTCCAAATGAAACAAGAAAGGATGGTAATCTCTCCTCACAAGCTTACAATGGAAGTCCTAATTCCAGCAGCATCTACCCTTTGGAATGTTCAGCTTTCAACCTCCCCTCCCTTGGCCCAATGCCTGTATTTATAGTGTTCTAGAGGAAGTTATTCAGTTCCAACATCAATGGGATACTCCCTCTTTTGGATGGGGTAGCTCCTCTCTTGATGGGATAAGTTCCTCTATCATAGGAATGCATGAACCATCTGGAGGCGCTCAATAAACGTCAAACACTCTTCTAGAAGGCTCTAGAAGTGACCACAAGTAAATTTTTAAAGATGAAACTCGCGCCTTTTGACCTTTACAGGGGTACGCACCCATCCTTTGGCTTACAAAGCATACAAGTACGCAGGTACAGTGTGTTTGGAGTGCGTACACGCAGGCAAGGTAGAGAGAACCTGCGTACCCAGAGATAAACATGTTTTTAACTCACTTTCTCTCTTTTTGAAGTTTGACATGAAGAGTAGAGGTATGAGGCTTGACAAGGAGGATAATATGACTATTGATGGAGCCATATTAACTGCAGATAGTCATGGTGACAAATTTCAGTGTAACAGAGACACTAACAATCTGGTGGGGGCTCTGAACACAAAATATAAATGCATTCTTAGAATCTAAATGCATAGTATCATGACTAATTATGAATCCTATAAAAATTAATTATACTTTCATTTACTTGATAATACTCTTCTTCTCGTGTTAATGGTGAGAAATACCAAAACCCAGAGTAACCAATCAATCAGTTGTCACAGATCAACGAAATCAGTTGTAAAAGATACCCATTCTAACACCAACAACCAATAGGGTAGCAATATCAATTATTGAATCAATGCACATAGGGAGCCATAAAATACTAATCATTTCTCCTTCTGATCACTTTATCTATCACCCATTCATTATTTGATGTGATTCCCAGTCTCCCACCCCAAATGACCACATCTTATTTTCTCCTCACCTATTAATCATTGTGTTAAATAAATAGAGAAGTGAGAAGGCAAGGAGAAGTAAAATATTCAAGTTGTGAGCTTGAGCTTAATGAACATCCCCTTTCAGAGTTTGGAATATGTGAATCATTATTAGTGAAGTCGAAGTAGAAGAAGCAAAGGATGAGTCAATCCATTTCCAATGTGACCTTGCAACTAGCCATTGTGGGTTAAAACATTTATCCTACCGAGAGGTTGGACTACGAGTATGTCTCCCTCTAACTTGTAAGTCTAAATATGTGGTTGTTGTCTATGAATTTTCATTTCTATGTTGATCATCTGACCATGGCCGCATACATCTTGAGTGAAAAATCACATGATTTATGTTTTGAAATATATTTCATTTTGATATTTATTTGATGGTATTTGGCATAAAGTTGGTTCCCCCATGGCCATATGGCAAGAGAATAGCCAATCAAAATCCCATATTCTAGCAATTGGCATTCAGTTCATGAGTTTGGTCCTCAAGTAATCACATGCACTAATTCTAGATTATGTTCCAACACATTCTATTCCAATTCTAGAACTTGCAGAATTCAAACTTCGTCATGGTTTACATTTGGGTTTCCACGTCTTGACTTGAATTCCCCAACACCCCTCAACCCCCAACACATTTGTTCCACTTGGATGTGGATAAAGGAAGCAATTCTAAAATAACAGTCATGAGTTAAAATTTCACAAGATTTAAGGATCAAACATGAAGATTTGAGCAATGCATTCATTTATTCAACTCTCTTAATTTTGCTCATAGATAAAAATAGAAAATTATCCCAAACTTGCTTGCCAGAAAATGACAGATCATTCCATGTTTCTCCATTAATTCATTGGTGTGGTTCAGATCTTGCAATCATCTTAGGCTACAATGTACACCTTAAACACCCATTTCTGTTTGGAAATTACGTACAAACTCATACTAAATGCATTGTTAGTTGTTAGTTAGCCAAAATAAAAATGGAAAGCACCCTATGAACTTTCGATGGGTTTGAAGCCAACCTCAATTGCTCAGGTCTACCATGGCACCTTGTTGAATTTCTATGGGCTTGAACTTTGAAGCCAACCTCAATTACTCGGATCTACCATGATATACTACCATTTATGATTTTTCTTTAATGTTTTCAGATTCATCGTCCATCTTGAACTACAAATCTAGTCCCTCTGCCCTCTACCCTTGGATTTATAGACATACCCTAATGCCAATGTTGATGTACCCAGATTTAGATTCACACCAAAGCTTAGGGTTGTGGCTAAATATGTTGGAAATCGTGTTATATGAGCTATCTCATGTTATTTAATTGTTGAAAATTTTATTCGTTACTTCAATATAAGGGTGATGAACACCACAGAGTGCTTGATATTCATCCTGCTTGATAATATAAAATCAATATGAGTGGTGGATTTACCCAAGGCCTAAACTGAATGTTTAACTTCTCAAGCATATACATTTTTCCATTATTCTTAAAGATGGTGGTGGTTTCCTATTTTTATCATCGAGGATTATTGAAAATTATCTCTTCAAACATGATTGGTGTAGCTGCACACGGATTCAAATATTTCAGTACATCATTCTGAAATTGACTTTGGCATTTTTAATTAGCCTTCTAACTAGACTTGTTGGGACATAAAAGGTACAACTCTACATGAATAACATGCATGCTTATTGCATTATGTGTCTTGACTCCTTTTTTACTTTCTTCCATAGTCTTGTTTCATTGTTTCTATATTTTCTATGCCAAATTTTAGTTAAACGCACTTGTTTCTAGTAAGATGATTTAAACCCAACTAAAAGTTGCTTAAGCTTAAGAGTGGCTCATAATGAATTAACAAAGTTGCAATGTTTTAATGTGGGTATGAATTATCATTTGAAGTATATGTGGCATCTAATTTTACTCTAGTTATATTTGCAACAATACTTTGTGCTTATATTGCTCTAGCAGTTGCCAGATCTGGTATACCAAAAGTTAAAGCTTATTTGAATGGTATTGATGCTCTAGGAATTCTGTCTCCATGCACACATATAGTGAATGTATGAATTTATGGATATTGTTACAGATCCATTTGGGCACATCACTCCCATCATACAAATCAGTATTTTAGGGCTCATCAAACCCTAATTCCAGTTGCTACATGCCCTAAACAAGTCACCCCTTTGAATGCCTCCTTCCCAGATAGTTTCATGACATGAAGACATCCAGAAATGGCCTCTAGAGGGACTACCATAGGTAGGCCCATGTAAGGATGTGCCGTAGAGTAGTTAAGTCCATGCCAAGGTGCTCTATAGAGCACTTAAGCTTCCTTTCACCTGGGTTGGCTGAGTTTGAGCGAAATTCACATAGGGTTTGGGAATATTCTTATCTTTTGGAGTCATCTAGAATGTTCCCTCACTTATCAACTCATATGAGCTTGAAAATGGATGAGTAATGAGTTAAGATGCATCCTATGCTCTCATCCCTTCCTCCATGGAACTAATTCTAAGTATGGAAGGCCATTCAATACCACCATTTACGACAAAACCACCTTCATCTCCCTATAAATTGACCACTCATCTAAGTGATCATGGGCTGCAATATGTTGAATTGTAAGGAGATAACGTTACTATGAGAATTGGCTTTGAAGAAAGTATTGTAATGCTACAAGTTTTTCATACTTTTGATGTAATGTGGATGGGATCCAAGCTGGAGGAAGGAATTTGAATCAGACATAATGGTTGTAATTCTTGCTGCTATTCAATAAAGTATTTGAACCTTTCTCCCATATGTTTGTATTGTCTTATGATGCTTATATGTGTGAAATGAATCTAATTCCATTTACTTGTATTCAATAGATCTTTTGCTTTGATCAGTTCTTTTTCTTTTGTTTGTGTTTATAGGTACTTCTCAAGCGTGTTAAGTACAGGAAGGAGCAAAAGGATCGATACAAAGGATACAAGAGGAAAGAGGAACTACAAGTAGGTCTTCTCATCTTCTTTGTCTTATCTATTGCTTATAGGAAAAGGCTAAAGTGCTTTAAATTGTTGTTCTAGATATGGCTACTTATATGTGGAATTAGTATCTATCCGTACATACCAAATTCTCCAAAACAAATTCGTGGCTCTGCTGGGGAAGATCATCTTTGCTAGTAGCTTATCCACCTCCTAGGACATCCCTGCAGACCCTACTTGTGTTTGTTGATTGTAATTCAGCTCTTTTGCATTGAACATTTGGTCAAAACTATGTCAAATTGCCTTTCGAAATGGCTCACTATCACAAGCACAGGCTTGTGAGGGACACAGTGCATTGCAGAGCACCCTTGCCTTAGGGAGAGTGCTCTGAAGTGCACTGTCTCTCATTCGGGGCTGCGTTGATCCTCCTAGGGTCAATTTCTCACCTAAGGAATGTGTTTTTGCCAACTTTTCTCTCTTTGTTTGCTTGTTGATTGATCAATGAATGCCATATCTCAGAGAACAATTCTTTGTCTCCTTTTCTAGCCCTACTTCGACTTGGTCTATTAATGTTTCTTAAATATTTTCCTTGTCATTATTGATTCATAGTCAAAGTTAGAATATAGTCGATTAATCTTTGTTCGAACGAAGGTGTCATAAAAGTCTTATTTTCCTTCGAAACAGAACTGTCGTGAAGTCTTTGTTCTTGTTAAAGATTGATTTATTGTATGTGCATAGTTTCCTTTTTGTTCATCATAACATTAAGGGATTTGAAAAGAAAAATTTGCATTGTTCATATTGTAGTTTGTGAATCTTGAAAGGAATAGCTAGGGAATTTGCATTAGATACGCTCTTTGCTCTTTGTCAAAGATTTGATTGCTCTATCCCTACTAGCTAAGGTTTTCATTGCTCAATTGAATGAGAAGAATGCTTATCCTATTAGTTGCATTTTAGGAATTGCAAACATACATCACAAGGTGAACCTTGAAAGGAAAATTCTAAAGAAGATCAACTTAAAATTTATCTGAATTTACCTATTGGAGCATTGTCACCTAATGAATAACATTTAGAGGTTCTAGGCTAGAGACATTTTCTAACGTCGTAAAACATAGTAGTTGTCATTAACTTGTCTACAATACACCCCAAGTGTGATACCTCATTCCACGTATGTGAGTATATCGTAGCTCGTCAATGTACCTTCGGGTATATAGGGTGGTGTTACAGTACATAAAGTATATGGGAATGTTATCATTGTGCGGTTTCGCATTAGACGGTGCTAATACGGATTGGGCCTCCATGTACTTTCGAGTATATATGGGAGGACAACACTAGGGTGCTATCCATCCTTAGGTAAGCGATTCGGCTGCCTTGTACACTGTGATACACTGAACACAGCATTCAGGGAGATTGCCTGCCCATACTTCTCGGTTCACCAGGAGGTATTCTACAGTTCACAGTTGCTTGGTAAACCTTTTTCCTAGATTATCCTTTTTTTTCTTTTGTTATGTTACTTTGATTAAAATCAATTTAATTAAACGCAAATAAAATCCTCCACGCTCGCTCCTTATTTTATATTAGGTTGAGACATATGGCGACAAATTTGAAGTCCACCAATCAAGGAAATCCTTTTGTTGGGAATTCGTGTCCTTTTCCTCCTTTCGAAAACATTGGTGCTCCTTATATGGATACATTGTTCCTTTTGGGACTTACCATTGGCTTGCCAGTATGGTTGTTTTCAACCTCGGTTCAAAATTTCATGATTTCTCCGCAATCAAGTACTCATCCAACTGGACAAAACCAACCTCCAGTTGATCCTAAAGTTGACCCTTTGCCTTCTTCCTTAGTTGTTTCTTCCTCCCCTTCTTCCTCTTTGCCTAGTGAAAGTATTGGTACTAGCAACCAGGTGGCTAAGAAGAAGAATAAGAAGAAGGAAATTCAACAAAGAGGCAACCATGGAACCATTGCTTTGACTGCAACTTCTGATGCGAAGCTATCTATCAAGCCTCACAAATTTTGATATCCATGAAAAATTTGTACGAGAGACCATCTTCTTGGAAATTGTTCTAGTATTCCTCAAATATTAGAAGAATGGTCTTCCTGTTAACGTCATCCTATGCCATCAACTTCTTGAGATCATGCTGGTGACACACCATCAACTAGTGGTAGTAAAGTTCATGGAAATAAGGGTAAAATTAAGTTTCCCTGAAGGTTATGGAAGTCATTCACCCCATTCAACTTTTTCCCTATCTGGATGAAGCCAAAAAAGTGTTGGATAACCATCCTACTTCATCGTAGTGACTTCCATCTAGTTACATGAGACTATCCCTTAATCCTTCACTAGTTTATGAATTGAATAACCAAAATTAACCATTGGTCAAACTGACTCCCTCTGAATGTGAATCCAATGAGTCCATACCTAACCCAAATCAACAGATCGAGGAAACAGTTCACCCAATTTCACCTTTAGTTAATCATACCTTTCCCGAAGAGAGTGGGTATGATACCACTCAGGTTCTTTTCATTTCTTCAGATTGGAATGAGCTTGGAGGCACCCCTCCTATTCCATCAAGATAGGAGGAAAATCCTCCCATTCTCGTAACTCAAGGGGGTAATTCTCCCGTTCTTACGATACCCTCTCCAAGTAATCTAGTCACTTCCTTTGATTGGAATTGACTAGCAGGATTTCATCTTCCTTCTTATGTTCCTTTCTAGATCATAGTAAAAGTTTGTAATATAATTGTATCTGGCACTGTTATATATGAAGGTGCATCTATGAGTATCCTTTCCTCTACTACTTGGCAAGAGCTCGGTTCACTGCCACTTGTGTCTATTACCCAGAATTTGTTGCCTTTTAACAGAGGAGCCAATCAACCATTAGTGATCCTTCCTCAGTTTCCTATTACTTTGGGAGGAAAAATCATTTATCTGAATGTTATGGTAGTCCCACGCCCTTTAGATTACAATTTAATTCTTGGGTGAAACGATGTTTATGACATGGGAGCTATTGTTTCAACACTCTTTCAAGTGATTTGTTTCCTGCATGAAGGTAGAATTGTCACTGTTGACCAAGTTTCATTTCCTAGTCCAAATATGGCTTCTAGTTAACCATCTTCCCTAAATGGTCCTTTTGTACCAATGGTATCATCCCCACCATGGGTTAATTATGTGGCAGCCCATTCCATGCCTACATAAACTGATGATCAATTCAGTGATATTGTACATTATGTGCTGGGGGCATTGGAACCAGATCGCTCTAGTGTTCTCCCATCTGATGAGAACCTCCTAGAATTCATGACCTCTTATCAGTCATGAACAATGAAAATGAGGAAAGTTCCTTGTCTAGTGTCAACCTCGTTAAAAAATGAAACCAAGGATATGAGGATAGTTTCGGGTCTTGTGTCAACCTCGTTAAAAAATGAAACAAAGGAATATGAGGATAGTTCTTGGTCTTGTGTCAACCTCGTTAAAAAATGAGACAAGGAGTATTAGGATAGTTCATGGTCATGTGTCAACCTCATTAAAAAATGAAACAAAGGGTATGAGGAGACTTCCTTGTCTTGTGTCAACCTCATTAAAAAATGAAACAAGGAATATGAGGATAGTTCCTTGTCTTATGTCAAGCTCGTTAAAAAAGGAAACCAAGGATATGAGGATAGTTCCTTGTCTTGTGTCAACCTTGTTAAAAAATGAAACCAAGGATATGAGGATAGTTCCCGGTCTTGTTTCAACCTCATTAAAAAATGAAACAAGGAGTATGAGGGTAGTTCCTTGTCTTGTATCAACCTCGTTAAAAAATGAAACCAAGGATATGAGGATAGTTCCTTGTCTTGTGATAAGTTTGTTAAAAAATAAAACAAGGAATTTGAGCAGAGTTCCTTGTCTTGTGTCAAGCTCATTAAAAAATGAAAGAAGGTCCCTTGGAGCAAAGTTCCAAGTCGAGTCTTTGATTAGATCTCGTAAAATCCCAATCGAGTCTTTCACTTGATCTCATAAAAGAACCTTCATTACATCCATCTGATAGACATGAGTAGTCTACTTAGGTGAATGTAATGAAGCTTGGTGGGTATGAACCTAGCAACAAAGTTAAGTTTCCCTGTAGGTTATGTGAAGGGAATCACCTCATTCACCTTTGTACCTATCTAGACGAAGCCAAAAAGGTGTTGGATAACCTTCCTGCTTCACTGCAGAGACTTCCATCTAGTTACAAGAGAATCTCCCTTTCATCATGCTAGGGGCATGTAAACCAATCTCAAGCATAGTTCTTCATTTCAAGCTTGTGTAAACATGAAATTGAATCGAAGCATAGTTTTTCATTTCAAGCTTGTGTAAACATGAAACTAAATCCAAGCATAGTTCCCTATGGTTCAAGATTGTGCAAAACTGAACCCATCTCCATTTTAACGCTTGTGATTGCCATTCTATTAGCCTTTTCCATCAGATGAGCCTTGGTTTTTCTCCTTCCATCATCACTATCTGCTTGGCCGATCATATGCTTTCACTTGGTTGTTTTACCCTTTTTGAGGAACAATTGCAATGAGTGGTCTTGTTAGCTCTGGTATGCAATTGTAACTTTCTAGGGTCAGAAAGAAGCTCGGTCTGTTGGGTGGTGTCTGAAAAAAGGCTCACAATTGGTCATTCCTCCTTTTCCTTCCACTCCGCTTTCTCTCTACCACCTCCATCTCTCTTTTTCATCCTAACCTCGCAAAATGGACCTTTTTACCTTAAGCCCCGAGCGCAAAGGCCTAAACCCACCATAGCACCTAACCTAATGACCGTGCGTGCTCATAAACCCCTTCTTTCATCTCCGTCGTTGATCACCTCATCGATCTAATGGCTCCCGTCATGCCCGATAAAGCAATCTGCACGCTTATTCCCCAACTATCTGATCCATCTCTGGCCGATCCGATGACATTCACTCTTCCCGCGCCCGTAACTTGATCGAACGTTAGCACGCGATGAGAGTGGTTTTTCTCTCTCATCCACCACTACGTATCAACCAATGAGTGGAATCGCATGCCCCCATCCATTTTCCACTTTATGCCCAAAGGTGGTGCGATCAATACCACTTACCGCTTAACCTAGCCGCTCGCCAGTTAAACTCCCGCGCAACTCTACCGCTCGATCGCCATTAGATCTGGCTGCTTAAGATCTAATGGTCCAAAATCAATCTGCTTCCCTTTCATCTGATAAACTGAAACAAGCCATCTCCTCCGTCTATTCTCCCAATCTGACAATCATCCCTTCTTACCATCTTAGCCGTCCATTCACCCATGCACTCCACATCCTTTGACCACTCCATCTGCCCGATGAAAGGAGGTAACCCACATGCTCGTACCAATTGCAGTAAATCCCCAACAACCATGTTTAAACATGAAGTATGGCTAGGAGAGATAAAGGACAGGCACGACCCTGTAACTGCATTTACCAGTTATGGAGCTACAGTGATACGAACACTCCACCTACTAAAGAGAACAACACATCACTTGAAAAGATCAAATTCATCCACTGAAGCAAGAAAACACACTCAGAGACTCTATCAGACTGTTAAATGCAGCTGGTGATCAACTATGAATTCTCCCTACCTAAACGGCTAAGAGCCCCTGTAATGTAAAATCTATAAAAACCCTGAAACAAGATCTAATCAGGGTTGATGGTTAGTGTTTTGATGTAAGGTTCAATTTCTAGAGGCTGTAGATATTTTGTCACTTGTAGCATCTCGTCTTCATTTTCAGCTAATACAAGCTTCTTTTGCTGTTAACTGCTCACTTTCTATTTTCTTCTGCTCTAAGTTGTGCCTGATATACTGAATTCTTGATTTCTTTAAAGTTTAGCACTAGAAAGCTATCATCCTATCTATGTGTTAGATTGTTAAATGTATCATTGAATAAGTCATTCAGGTTTCTTTCTATTTAGTGCCAGAGAGCTATCATCCTGTCTGTGCATTAGTAGAACAGATTTACAAACTTCTTTACTGGTTGCAGTCGGCCATCACATGGTCATGTGTATCTGCTAGTGTAGTTAGTATTCTCCATCTTCACCTAATTTCTAAAACTGTGAGTAGTTGGTGGTCTAAAACCTTGTAGTCTGGGGGTTTTCACGCATGTCTAGAGTGAAACAAAGTAGAAGTGGTTATCTGGCTTGGGCAAGCATCATTCCTTCCATTCATCCATTGCAACAATAAGTTGAATTTTATATGTTACAAGGCATCTCCGAGCTACAACCTAGGTGAGTTTCTTGGAGCTCTAACATAATTGGCACCGTTGCCAGGGAGAGGAGATTGAAGCTCAGCTTCCATGGGAGAATGACACAGATCCAGATTTGACGATAGACAAATCCTGGACACATTTTTGGTTGTAATCATCTATCTGGAGACTCTACTGGAGGACCAACCTTTGGCGACTCCACATTTGAGTTCTAGCTCAGTTTGTGAGGCATACTCTGAGGAATCCCCAAAAAACACCAGCTGACCCAGTGCCTGACCTTGAGAAGATTGTCAAGCAGAAGAAGGCATCACAGAAAGGAGCATCAAGATCAGGTAAGCCTAAACAATCTTATGTATCTCTACAAGAAAGGCTTGTAACTAAGCATGCACACCTTGAACATATAGAGCCTAGCACTTTTAGTGAAGAATTATTCTTAGAGATTCATAAAGCTCCTTGCCCATTAAGTTCCCCTTTGGATCTTAGTCCAAAGAAAACCTCCCCTATAGTCCATGATTTTCCTTCTGCCCTATTATTCATTTCTCGGCCTTCTGTCATCCAAAGAACTAGTACCCATCCATCCATCCCAGTCATGGCAGGCCAGCAAGCACCTACAAAAATGGAAAGAATCATAGCCACTAGGTATGGACCCGTGGTCTTACCTGTTCCTTTGAATGTTGTGCCTATGGGAGAATACTAGAAATACATGCCTAAGTTCACTGGTACAGAGGGAGTAATAGCTGAAGAACATCTTGATTCTTTCTATAGTTATGCTGATAACCTAGATATTAGTGAAGATGATGTGTGGATGAGAGTGTTTGTCCAGAGCCTTGATGGAGAAGCTAGAAAATGGTTCAGAGAGCTGACCCCTAGGTCCATAGCAGACATTGAAGCATTAGATGATGCATTTTTAAAGCATTAGGGAGATAAGAAGGACCTGCTATATTACCATACTGAGTTTGGCAACCTCAAGAGGGAAAATGGGGAATCACTGTCTGATTTTAATAAAAGATTCAATCGCATATATAGAAATATACCATCTAAAGTAAAGCCTACCCCCACCTCTTCCAAACTCACCTATGCCAATGCTTTTGACTCTGATTTTTGCCTGATATTAAGAGAAAGAAGATGTGCCACTCTAGTCGAAATGCAAGATGCAACCCTAGAGGTGGAATCCAATATCATGGCTGCAAAAAAGCTCAAAAGTCATGCTGATAGAAGAAGGCAGAGAGGTGAGGCTTCTTCTTCTTCTGCTTCATCTCCAGAGCCCAAATTGGATAAAATGACTAGGATGATAGAGTCATTGGCTGTTAAAATATCTAAACTAAAGGTTGAGCAGAGTTCTAGGAAAGGAAGCCCCCCAAATACATTTTCCCCTAGAAATCCTAATCCATTCAGAAGAGCAAATGATCAATTGCAGATTATTCAGAGGGGCAAAGGAGCTAGTGAAGAACAAAGGGTCAAGGCTCCTTTCCAAAACATAGTCATGGAGGAAGAGCATTCTGATGAAGAGGATGAGTTCCATTGCATGGAAGACAAGGGCAGTGTTTCCTTTTTGACATTAGCTGCCTACGAAGAATAATTACTCAATAACCAGATCAGTCAGGGGTGGGATAGAGAAGCTGTTTTGCAGACCGATGAACACCAAAGGTATAATTTGAGGTCAAGAATGAGTAATGTCAAAGAGAATACTGCTCAAACAACTATTGTCCCTACAAAACAACAGATCAGCAAATAGAAGAGGCCAGTAGTTGACCCCATCATCCTCAAAGTTCCAGCTCAAGAGGTAAGAGGCCCTGATAAGTCCCCTTCCCCTTTCATTTTTGAATCAGATGTACAGAAGCTTAAAATATCTATGCCTCTGATTGAACTTGCAAAGAGTGAGGTCTTTAGAAAGCCTATCCTAGATGTCGTTGAGCGAAAAGCAACTCAAGCCTCCACTGACTATGTGCATTTGTAAGATGATAAACCCGTAGTTGTGTTTAGCGGAATGACTGAAACTACTGATGATAACTCTCCACCATTTTATGTCTCCTTGATCATTCATGAAAAAATCCTCCACAATTGCCTATTGGACACTGGTGCCATCCATAACCTCATGCCTAAAGCTATCATGGAAGAATTAGGCCTGGATACCACTAGACCTTATCATGATTTACTCTCCTTTGATTTAAGGAAGGTGAAATGTCTGGGGTTGATCAAAGATTTGGCTATCACCTTGACCCAGCTGCCCATGAAGAGCATGATGATGGATATCGTGGTAGCAGATGTTCCCCCTAAGTTTGGCATGCTGCTGTCTAGGGGGTGGATTAAGAGGCTAGGTGGGACATTACAAAATGATTTATCTTATGCTACTGTCCCAGTTTTTGGAGGAGAAAGCAGAAGGTTATACAAGGAATCTCAGCTGGCCTATATCATCAGTGATGAAAAGAACCCCTCTAATCATCCCATCTGCGCTGTGGACACTGATTTTGGAGCATGTATTCTCCAAATTGAAAAATCCCATAGGACATCGATGCAGATTAAGAAAATAGTAGACTAGGCCATGGAAGAGGAACAAACACAAGCTTGGGACATGTTCTTTGACGGAGCCTGTTTAAAGGAGACTGTTGCAGCAGGTGTGGTGTTAGTGTCCCCAAAACAAGGAAGCACACATCTGTCTTTCAAGTTGAATTTTCAGGTCACCAACAATATAGCAGAGTATGAGGCTCTGATATTGGGTGTAAATGCTGCCAAAGACAGTGGAATCAGGAATATAAGGGTGTTTGGAGATGTTGATTTCATCATTCAACAAGTAAATAGAACATTCCAAGCAAGACACCAAGGCTGAAAGCGTACAGAGATGAGGTATGGAGGCTCAAAGATTATTTTGATAGTTTTTGAATCTCATATATTCCTAGAGTGAAAAATCAACTTGCTTATTCCCTTGCTATGTTTGCTAGCCTGTTCATCCGTCCCATGCCTCCTAAATTGGTTTATGAAGTCCAGATAAAATATAGATCATCCTTGCCTGATAATGTCCAATACTGGAAAGTCTTTGAGGATGATGATGAAGTAAATCGGTTTCTGCAAGTCACTGATGAGTTCTCTAAAATGCAAATAGACCAAGAGAATGAAGCCTTGGAGGAAAATCCCCAGCCCCAACTAAGGAACCAAATTGGCCATGACAACATTGTCCAGTTGCCTAACAATTATATACCTAGAGAGCTAGTTCCCCTAGAAAGATTGTTTGACCATAATGATGTACCTTATAAGGCTGCCCAAAAAGAGGATCAGTCTGTTGTCCATAAGCATAACATAGGGAATCCAAATCATCCTAAATACATAAATCTGTCCACCCATTTGTCTGCTGCCCAAGATGCTGAGTATCGCACCTTGATCAATAAATTTGTTGATGTCTTTGCTTGGGAGTATAGTGACTTGAAGACTTATGATAAAAAGATCATCAACAATAAGATTCCCTTGGAGAAAGACACCATCCCTTTCAAGTAGAAATTGAGGCCCATAAATCCCTTGCTCCTCCCTCTAATTGAAAAAGAAATTAAGAAATCGTCGGCTACCAAAATCATAGTCCCCCTAAGGTATTCAAAGTGGGTAGCCAATTTGGTAGTGGTGAGGAAGAAAAGTGGAGAAATTAGATTGTGTGTGGATTTCAAGAACCTGAACAAATGCTCTAGGAAAGATAACTATCCCCTGCCCAAGATGGAGCATTTGTTGCAAAAGGTCTCATGAGCCAAAGTGATGTCTTTCATGGATGGATTTTTAGGGTATAACTAGGTTGTTGTACATCTAGAAGATCAAGAAAAGATTGCATTCACCACTCCTTGGGGCACTTTTATGTATTCCAAGATTCCTTTTGGACTGATGAACATTGGAGCCACTTTTCATAGAGTAATGGATATAGCATTTGTGGGAGAGAAGGATAAGTTTGTCCTTTTCTACCTAGATGACATAACAATCTACTCCTATAGTCAGAAGAATCATTTGCAGCACTTGAGGAAAGAGTTTCTGAAGTGCAGGAAGTTTGGGATATCAGTCAATCCCAAAAAGTCTCAATTTGCTTTAGAAGAAGGCAAACTACTAGGACACATTGTTTTTGTTGCAGGTGTTAAAATAGACCCAGAAAGAGTGAAAGCAATACAGACCTTGTCTGTCCCAAGATCAAAGAAGGATATCCAATCCTTTCTGGGAAAAATAAATTTTGTAAGGAGGTTTATTCCTCACTTTGCAGAACTAGTCAAGCACATCACTTCCATGCTAAAGAAAGGATTAGAGGTAAAATGGACTGATGAAGCAAGAGGATCTTTTGAAGCCATCAAAAGAGCTATTATGGAAGCTCCCACTTTGACTAGCCCATATTATAGCAAGCAGTTCCATATCTTCTCCTCTGCGTCAGGTGACACCCTTGCAGCAATTCTATTACAGAAAGATGATGAAGGTTCAGAACATCCAGTGGCGTTCTTCAGCATGACATTAAGGGATGTTAAACTAAGGTATGACATCATAGAAAAACAAGTTTATGCCCTTATCAAATCATTAAAGGCTTTGAGAATCTACATTCTACACTCCAGGGTAATTGCATATGTGCCATCAGCTTCAGCTAAAGATGTCCTCACATAGCCAAATGTTGATGGAAGAAGGGCAAAATGGATTGCAAAGCTGATTGAATTCAATATAGAATTGAAGCCCACCAAGCTTGTCAAAGGTCAGGGCCTTGCCAAGCTAATGGCTGAGGAAAATTGCAGGATGCTGGATGTGAATTGGATAAGTGCCATTTCAAAAGATGGACAGACAGAAGGAATAGCTAAACCAGGGCTTGACCATTCATTGCTTGAAAATCTAGCTTCCTGTGAATGGTATTCTGCAATAGCTAAATTTTTGCAGGAGCTAGAATTTCCTCCAGGCTTAAATTCAAGCCAAGCCAGAACCATCACGCTCAGAGCGGCCAAGTATTGTATTCATGAAAACTTGTTGTACTGGAGGGATCCCTCTGGAGTCCTTTTAAGATGTCTAAATAAAGAACAATCCTTGGAGGTCCTGCATCAGTTTCATTCCATCATATGTGGAGTGCATCACTATTGGAAAACAACGGCCCACAAGATCCTCAGAGCTGGGTATTATTGGCCCACCTTGTTTTCTGATGCCTTTTCATTTGTAAAATCTTGTGATAGGTGCCAGAGGTTTGAAGGAAAACAGCAGTTGAAGTCTTTACCCCTGAAGCCAATACATGCCAGTGGCCCTTTTCAATAGTGGGGTTTAGATTTCATTGGGGACATTAATCCATATTCTAGTGGCCAACACAAGTGGATCTTAGTAGCCACTGATTATTTCACTAAATGGATTGAGGCCATCCCTACTACGAAAGTTGACCATCACGTGGTCATTAAATTATTGACAGAGAATATTTTCACCAGGTTTGGTTGTCCATACAAGTTAATTACAGACAATGCAGCAACCTTCAGGGCAAAAGAGTTGGTGGACATGTGTGACTCGATGGGCATTAAGCTAGTTCATTCCACCTCATATTACCCTCAAGGCAATGGTATAGCAGAATCTTCCAACAAAAGCCTAATAAGGATAGTGAAAAAGCTGCTGGAAGACAACAAGAAGAGTTGAGATTCCAAGCTGAAGTACTCATTATGAGCTGACAGGGTAACCAGCAAAACAATCTACAGGGAACTCTCCATTCAAGTTGGTATATGGTGCTGAGGCTTTATTTCCAATTCAGTTGACCCTCCCCGTGGAGAAATTCTTGCATGAAGAACAGAATGAGGAAGATGATATGGCAAGAAGGATTAGTGACCTGGCTGAAGTGCATCAAATTGAGATCAGTTGGTTGAACAGTCAGCAGCACATCAAAAGAAAATCAAAGAAGCTTTTGATAGAAAGGCAAAGGTAGATAGTTTTCAAGTTGGAGACTTGGTTCTTAAATGGGATGCACTGAAAGAAAAGGAGAGGCAATCATGGAAGTTCGATGCTCTATGGACTGGACCTTTTGTCATCAATCAGATCTAGGGGAACAACACTTTCATGTTGCAAAGTATGGAAGGAGAGGCAGTTTTTGTTGGCCTAGTTAATGGGCGATTTTTGAAAACTTATTTTGTTTAAGGCCTTTGGGCCTCAGCATTGTAATTATGTCCTTTGTCAAGTTTTAGTGTAGGCTTAATTAGACTCCATGCCCAATGGAATACTAGGCAATGTTTTTAATCTTGTTTTTGTATGAAGGCAGTGGTCTACGGTTATTGAGACCTCACAGGGAGGATCTCATCCCTAGAAGGAGCCAGTCTTAGCTCTGCTATGCAATTCTAACTTTCTAGGGTCAGAAAGAAGCTAGGTCTGTTGGGTGGTGTCTGAAAAAAGGCTCACAATTGGTCATTCCTCCTTTTCCTTCCACTCTGCTTTCTCTCTGCCACCTCCATCTCTCGTTTTCATCCTAAAACCTCGCAAAATGGCCCTTTTTACCTTAAGCCCCAAGCGTAAAGGCCTAAACCCACCATAGCACCTCACCTAATGACCGCGCATGCTCATAAACCACTTCCTTCATCTCCACAGTTGACCACCTCGTCGATCTAACGGCTCCTGTTACACCCGATAAAGCAATCTGCACGCTTATTCCCCAACCGTCCGATCCATCTCCGCTTGATCCGATGGCGTTCGCTCTCCCTGCGCCTGTAACTTTATCGAACGTTAGCGTGCGATGAGAGTGGTTTTTCTCTCTCATCCGCTGCTACATGTTAACCAATGAGTGGAATTGCACGCCCCCGTCCTTTTTCCACTTTATGCCCAAAGTCGGTGCAATCAATACCACTTAATGCTTAACCTAGCTGCCTGCTAGTTAAACTCTCGCGCAACTCTACCGCCTGATCGCCGTTAGATCTGGCTGCTTAAGATCTAACGACCCAAACTCAATCTACTTCCTTTTTGTCCGACAAACTGCGACAAGCCATCTCTGCCGTCTATTCTTCCAATCCGACGGTCATCCATTCACCCATGCAATCCACGTCCTTTGACCACTCCATCTTCCTGACGAAAGGAGGTAATCCGCATGCTCGTACCAATTGCAGCAAAGCCCCAACAACCATGTTTAAACAGGAAGTATGGCTAGGAGAGATAAAGGACAAGCACGACCCTGTAACTGCATTTACCAGTTATGGAGCTATAGTGATATGAACACTCCACCTGCTAAAGAGAACAGCACAACTCCTGAAAATATCAGATTCATCCACTAAAGCAAGAAAACACACTCAGAGACTCTATGAGACTGTTAAATGCAGTTGGTGATCAACTATGAATTCTCCCTACCTAAACGGCTAAGAGCCCCTGTAATGTAAAATCTATAAATACCCCGAAAAAAGATGTAATAAGGGTTGATGGTTAGTGTTCTGATGTAAGGTTCAACTTCTGGAGACTGTAGATATTTTGTCACTTGTAGCATCTCGTCTTCATTTTCAGCTAATACAAGCTTCTTTTGTTGTTAGTTTCTCACTTTCGATTTTCTTCTGCTCTAAGTTGTGCCTGATATATTGAATTCTTGATTTCTTTAAAGTTTAACACTAGAAAGATGTCATCATATCTATGTGTTAGATTGTTAAATGTATCATTGAATAATTCATCCAGGTTTCTTTCTATTTAGTGCCAGAGAGATGTCATCCTGTATGTGCATTAGTAGAACAGATTTACAGACTTCTTTACTGGTTGCATCCGGCCATCACATGGTCGTGTGTATCTGTTGGTGTGGTCAGTATTCTCCATCTTCACCTAATTTCTAAAATTGTGAGTAGTTGGTGGTCTAAAGCCTTGTAGTCTGGGGGTGTTCACACATGTCTAGAGTGAAACAAAGTAAAAGTGGTTATCTGTCTTGGGAAATCATCATTCCTTCCACTCATCCATTGCAACAATAAGTTGAATTTTATATGTTACTAGTCATCTCCGAGGTACAACCTAGGAGAGTTTCTTGGAGCTCTAATAGGTCTTATTAGCCATCCTCTTCACATAAATCAACATGTTTTGAGAAGTTTGAACATCACCAGAACTAGTTGCTACCTAGACACCACTCGTTCCTCAAAATGGAGTCCTCTTTAAGCTCATTTCAGACTCTCTAAACATGAAATGATTTCCGAGTGCTTTTCCTTTTTAGCTCGTTAACGGATTGGAAACGACATCTCTCTCGTATTGTTTTACACTTTTTCAGGCTTGAGAGATTAATCTATGAAAAAGAACTAGTGGAGTTTTCTTTTTTCCCCTTTTCAAACTCTCTAAACATGAAAAGGACCGAGTTATCATTTTTGTTAAACTTGTTAAAACATCAAATAGTGACAAACTTGTCCATCTAGGCAAGACTGAGTTTCACCTTCGCTAGACTCGTTAAAACATCACATAGCGATGGATTCACCTGAAGGGTGGAATTATACAACAAGCATATGTTATCCTCCTCAAGCTTGATGAAAATAAAGAGGTACTAGTCAACAATGTCCGGGGAAAATGGGAAAAAGGGGAAAACCACTTTATGGTAGCAGGCCGCTCTTGAACATAAAACTTTTAGTTCATCTCCGTGACTATTTGGGTTGGGTTATCTTCTTGACAGTTATCATACTTATGGTATATCACACCATCCATCACTTTTCTTTTGGGTCAATGCTACCAATCCATTCAGACTATTTGGGTTGGGTTATCTACTTGATGGTTATCATACCTATGGTCTATCACACCATCCATCACTTTGGTTTTGGGTCAATACTGCCAATTCATTCAGTGTCATCGATATGTTCAAGATAAGTCAATTATTAAAACTCATCCTTTGCAATACCATAAACCTTCATTTTCATGACCGCCATTCCTAAACCTTGTGTCATCAGTCAAGTTCCATATCCAAAATCATTACACTCATTTTGTGTCATTGAAGTGGGATACATCAAGGCCCTCATGCGATGAGTCACTTCTTGTTGACATCAGCACATTATCCAAGAAGTTGACTTAGAAACACCCTTCCAATACCTTGAGGCTTGCATACATCAATGGCAGGTTTCTCGCTTCTGGTGATAGGTTGACATCAATGGCCTTCAACCGAAAGACTTTACATGGTGTTCGACATCAAATCATCCATTCACACCATGTAGAATGTACTGTAGTACCATGAAGATCATTATCATTATCGGTGATTTCTCTCGCGTTTGTTAACAGCTTACAACATTGGCTGGTAAGTAGACGGTGTCTTCCCATGTTCGACTTCAGATCACATATTCACATGGCTAGACTCATACTTGAGCAAATGATTGAACGAGATAGAAGAACCCAATCTAGTTTCATTCATCCGGGATACGATTTTAGGAGTACTAAATCATATATACAATGGCTTTACATTGATGGTAATTCTGATCATGGGTCTATATCTATAGATGACTGTTTATGTACATGTAATGAAAGTTTATAAGTTGAGCATGGGTATGTCTTCCCTCAACGATTCATGTGAAAATCAAAATATCATGATATATGTATTGTAATTGATGCAGGTCACCTTCCACTTCGATACCTCCTCATCACATTGTAAAGCATTTCATTCAACATTTTATTTTTTCCAACTTCATGCTTTAGGGGGGGGTTATTACAGATCCATTTGGGCACATCAATCCATTCATCCAGATCAATATTTAGGGCTTGTCAAACCCTAATTCCAGTTGATACATGCCCTAAACAAGGCACCCTTTTGAATGCCTCCTTGCCAGACAGTTTCATGACATGAAGACATCTAGAAATGGCCTCTAGGGAGACCAGCGCAGGTAGGCCCATGTAAGGGTGCGTTGCAGAGTAGTTATGTCCATGCCAGGGTGCTCTGCAGAGCACTTAGGCTTCCTTTTGCCTGCACTAGGCACGTTTGAGCGAAATTCACATAGGGTTTGGGGAATATTCTTATCTTTTGGAGTCATCTAGAAGGTTCCCTCACTTATGAACTCCTATGAGATCGAAAATGGATGAGGAATGAGTTAAGATGCATCCTATCCTATCATCCCATCATCCATGGAACTAATTCTAAGTATGGAATGCCATTCAATACC
>APFE030464217.1:0-25631 GCA_000404065.3 Pinus taeda | reverse complement strand
GGGGCTCCGCCCCCCCTCTAACCCCCCAGTTCACTACATAGGTTAGTCGTGGAAAGAATATAACACAACCCAACATTTTCTATGTGTGAGTTGTAATAGCTATCTAGATGTGTAGCTGTCAGTGATCTAGATACTATAAATATGTAACCCTCGATATCAATAAATATAACAAGTGTGATTTGTGTTTTTGTGTACAATATCTCTAGCTCTCTTTCATATTTCTAACAACTTTACCAAACTTAAACTTCTAGGAGGCTCATTTTCTCCACTTTGTGGCCTTTTCCTTTTCTTAGATCTAGTTTATAGAGGAGAGATTGAAACTGATAGACAAGGTGCTAGTGAAGTAAAATTTTCTAGTTATGAAAGAATGGTCTTCTCATAGTGTTGCTCATGATATGAGATGACTGTAACATATTCATCTTCAAATCACCTTCAAATCATCGTACTCTCCTTCAATAAGTTCCAATACTTCTCCCCAACTGACTTCATTCTTTGCAACTCCATAACTGCATCCATACTCGAAAGTTACTTCATGTTGAAAATCTTGTTTCTCTTATACTTTAGAGTTGGATTTCATTTCAAAACTTTTGATAATACCAATGGTTGTTTGTCCATTGCATTTCCATGTCACACTTTCACTATTGTTGTCTTAAAATGAACCAAATTCATTTTGAACCTCCTCACCAATTTGTTTAATGCTCTCTGTCTTATTCACATGCCGTTTGTGAAATTAAGAAACAGAATATGTTGGTAGTTATTTGATAGAAAGAGCCTTGCTATCTATTGATTTCTCTGCATATATATTACGAAATATCTTTAGCTTCATAATTCTCTCCAAAAAACTCATGATACCAGATGGAGTTTAAGAGTTCAAATGCATGTAATTAGCTTCAATCCAATTAGCGATAGTTGATGATAACATAGCCAATTTATTATTTAGCCTTGCTCAGTAGTTTCATAATCACATGATTTTCTCTTTAAGTTTTCCTGTAGGGGGGATTTTGTCATCAAAATAGCCTAACTAATGACTTAAAAGTCCAAATAGTTGTATAATTATTACAAATCAAATACTCTCTTGGCTTTCGACTCTGCAATTAAATTAATGACATCATTTCTTACTATTCATTTGTGTAGATCCAACACATGCCACATGTGTTTATTTGATGACGTAATAACTATATAATGGTTAAGGCAACCAAAGATAGAAAAGTAGTAGAAAACTAGGAACAACAGAGAATGGTTGAGAAGATATTTATTATAAAACTTAGAAAATATTAGCATTTGCATTTGCACATTCGAATGTGCATAAAGAAATCAAATCGATTGTTGGAAAACATCGCAAAGTGAACTATTCAGATGTGGCAAGGTTGAAATACCTGCACCGTTTGGTGAGAGACACACTACGATTATACCTCAGAGGGATGCTATTTGTTCCTCATGAATCAATAGAAGTTGTGACAGTAACAGGAAGCCATGGATTGCGGGAGTCATATAAAAATAAAATTAAAAGTAGATGCCATTATTTGGTGACTAATGTTAACAACACAAGCACTAATACAAAGCGTGCTTTCTGGAAATTAAATATTTTAGTTGTTACAGTAAGTTGGAATTAATACTACGCTTTGTGTACAAAGTGTGGAAGCCCATGTGTAGGGTGCAGAGATGCACCCCCTGTTTCGTCCGAACATTAGCGACTTCCCATTCTGGAACTTTAGTAAAAATATTAAGTTAAAAAACTCACCTTATCTTATATGATTTCCATTTTCATATGAATGTTAAGGTGGTATATCACTAATTTTTATTTTTTTATTTATTATTATTATTATTATTATTATTATTATTATTATTTTTATTTTTTTTACTGATTTTTGTCTCGTAGGTATTTGTATTAAATATCAATGGTTTTGAGTGTTGTCTGGTGTGAGCACTTCCTTGCTGTGTATTGGTGTTATATTTCTTTCTTTATTTTTGTAAATCTCAATGAAATCAATAATCCTTATCTGGCCAGTATGTTAGAAATAATAAGTGTAAATCAATATTTCATTCCAAATTTAAACTTTGCTTAGTTTATATTTTTCATTTCAATACGATTCATTAGTTTTAGGTGGAAACTCAAGATAGGAGAAAACTTATGCTATTGTATATGTTTTGTTTTTAATATTAAAAATACTTTTGTTACAATTTTACACTGGTTTAATCTTTTACTATTGTTATCGGTGTGTAGCTCCAACCTTAACAAGAATCCAACCTTCACTAAGTTTTACATCTACTACTAGAAGGAAGCAACTTCTCCTTATTACTTCTAGTGATCCATTTTTCACAAGGTTTCCAACTAATACCACTTGCAACAAAAAGCTGATCTCATATGTCCTTGTACCACAAGGCAACTAAAAGGGTCTATACCCCATAACCTTTTAGGAATTTACTACTCACCCAGCAACACGACATTAAAAATTTCCAAAAAAGTCAACAATTAATCATATAAGTAACACATCAACGACTTGTCATATGGACACCTTCAACAGACTTAAAATTTGTTCCTTGCACTATCACAAACAATATTGCATTTGGCTTCTCACTCATAACATGTATACCAAGCCAAGCCACCTTCAAGCAGAAAATATGATGTATGCTTGAAAATTACTCAGGTGTGGGTAAATCTGTAATTGCATCTTTCCAATTTTTAACTCAATTTAATTATTTATGGCATAAGAAAATAATAGAAAGAAAAACAATTGTTAAGAAACAACACATTAATAATGCATTAAATGAAAACTTCCATAAATAAATAGATGTTACAATTAAATGAACTTTGCTCCAAAATGTTGAAAGTTGCTCCAAAATGTTATATAACCCCGCTCCAAAAAATATGTCATTGTTGAGCTCCAAATGAGATATTGTCGCTACTCTAAGTAATTATCAAGTGCCAAGAAAAATGTATCACCAACATACTCCTAAGAACTTTGTGCGAAGAATACATTAGAAGAATGATGGGAAAATTGTGTATATACCAAGGTAGACACAAAACCCTAATTTATAAAAGTGACATCAATCAATCAAGATCTCAATTCATAATACAAACACTACTCCAAAGCCAAAAGAAATAATCATCAACACATTGCTTGCATGAATGTATTGCTTACAACGTTTCATTGATACCAATTGAAATATAACCCATTGCTCCCAAGAAAAAGGCAAAAACCAAGAACTCATTGATTGTTAACCAAAAAATATATATAAATCTTCCATTGAAACACATTGCTTGTCAGCCAAAAAATATATATAAGTATTCTATTGAAGGCACTTATAAATTGAATGCACTTAAATTGATATCTCTGCTCTAATAAAATTATAAATCATGGTCTAGAAAAAAGAATGTTGCATACTGAACTCGCTTCCATGTATGTGAAAACACCGTGATAATTCATGTTAACACAATGCACTTAAATTGATATCTCTGCTCTAATGCAATTATAAATCATGGTCCAGAAAAAAAAATGCTGCATACTGAACTCGCTGCCTTATATGTGAAAACATTGCCATTAGTCATGTTAACACTATTCATTCATACATTGTCCATATTAACTCTTGCTTATAGCATTGAAAATTAACACACTGTATTGCATTGTATTCAATGCTTACTATTCAATTAAATATCAATGCCAGTTGGAAATACCTCAATTTCCTGTGACACTAATTTGAAAGTATGCACTATTGTAGTTATGTAATTTTCAAATCCATAGTATAGTCAAAGCCATAATATTTCAATAATGACAATTACAGATTATATATATATTCCAAAATTAGTGTACCTTATTCAAAATTACATTGTCAAATATATTCCACGATGAACACAACTATCAGATTCCTTCATATGCCAACAACATTTTTGTGGTTGCTTCATAGAAACACGAGTAATATTAATATCAAATAATAATCAACAATATAACACCAAGAGTATTACAACTCATAGCATATACTTTCATTCAATGAATGTAGTGATAACATTCATTATATTTGTCACTGTTAGTTGCATTCTTGTCTCATGTCATCTATGCCCCTATCAAATTTTCATAGTAAAACAACTTATACTTATGTTGTCTGCATTACCTTTTGCCTCTGACTCTATCTGGTCTGTCACTGTCACCTCATACTTGGTGTTATAGCCTAAACCTCCCCTACCATTAATATGCAATACCTCTAAGGCACTTAAAATAAATCTCATGCGCCTTTTATCCCTCTGCAAATGTTAGTTGACATAATAATCAAGTTAGATTATTAGGTGAACAAGTCAGAGTTTAGTTGCAACCTTCATGATAATATATGATGTATGTTCCTCTACTGAGCCATACTTTGAGTACATTTTAACCAAGCTCCATTTACCCGATGAACTTATCTTTCCATCCTATCTATAAAACGCAACGATCCATCTCTAAATCAACAACATGGATGTGTCATTGGGCGCTAACCTGCATTGGCGATAAGTGTTTCACCTTTTCCTAATGCATCTTGGTAGTCTATTTTACATCAATCCAATGGTTCTCTTTCACATGTGAAGTTGAGAGCACATCAACACCCTTCTTTCCACCCAATGAGATCTACCCATTCATCACTTCCATGATAAATAGTCAACATAGGCGTTAGATTCGAACTTGCAAACAAATTAACCTTTTTGCCACGCCTGATAGATGGGACCAACCTTGGTTTTCAAGCAAGTTAATAAATAATTGACATGTGTCCCACTGCCATTAAATGCGTCTCATGCTTAATCAATCCTTGTCCTTCCCCAACTTTCCAATCCATTCACCTTTCATTATATTTGCATGTTGCTATGCAACTCATGTGTTGTAGCACATGTCGTCATTGCATTAATCAAGAAACTGAGTTAGACCCATTGACGTTTTTGTCATGTAAGTATTTTCTGACCTGCCATTACTCTATTTTATCTCTTTCTATCGGTTTTATTTCTGAATAATTGAAATGGTAGAAGAATTATCAAGGGAAACTCTTATCAATGAGCCAGATGATGACACCCGGACCCATCTTACAGATGTCTTAACCTTGAAGCAGACTTTAAATTCCCCTTCTTGTAGCTTTCAAGGCGAGGAATGTCTGAGGCAGTTAGGGGTTTCAGTTGTCATACTTCCTCATGTACATTTTGACCTCAACTCTACCCTTCTGTTAGCTAAGTATTTTGATCCTAAGTCCCTAAATACTATTTCTTTTGTGGAAAACTAGGTATTCCTTGAAATTAGAGAGGACATCATTTCTAAAATATCATGTAGATGATATTTTAGAATTGACATCATCGATAAGGGGACCAACCAAGAATTTATTGCACTGGCAGAAGAAGGTAAAGTGAAGTTCCTCAAAACCTTGCTCAAAACCCTGAACCCCAACTAGAAGTTGGATTTTCCTCTGCCCACTAGTTCACTTAAGCCTTTTTTTTAGGCATTAATGTTGTTGCTTGCCATTATTTTTGGATTAGAAGACGATTCAAAAATCGATGAAGATGTTTTCTTGGTTATTCAGCTCATAACCATGAACCCTAATAAAATGGTCATTAATTTTCCAAAATATTTATCTAGGGATATCATGGTTTAACTTACTACTGCTATCCCCTTCAATTATTTTTTATGGTGCTTGCATTTAGTTTTATTCTATTATCCCACCTATTTTCAGTCAACTAAGCTCCTAGAGACTATTAAAGATGGAAATGAAAAAGAAATGGAGATATACCAGTGGATAAACCTAATATATCTGGGATGTGCCCCATATGGTTATCCCTGGTATATTAACAACTTCTGTTTTTATTTAGGACTTAAATTACATGGATAAGGCCTATACAGGATATTCGATGACCAGAGAACTATATTATGACTAATCGAGGAATATAGTATAGGAATTTTGTTCCTATACCCTAACTATTTTGTGATTAGGATGTATGGTTTTGGAAAAGAGCCATTCTGACTACCAATGTTTGACTCCATTAATTTTTTCTTGTGAATCTTTAAGACAAATAATTATTGTTAACGAGTTACATTTCGCTTCAAAGAAGAAAGGAACTTTTTCGCTATCCTTATTCAATGCAACATCTTATTGCTAAAAATAAAAATGTTGTTGATGGAATTGAAAAGGAAATTGTTTTATTTGGTTTAATCCATGATGACTATTTTCACTATGACCCTCTCAGGACAATTTTTGGTTTAAGATAGCATGCATGACTTTCAACCTATGATCATGAGAGTAGGGAAAAGGTGGAAATGCTGGCTAATACTCTTTCTGCACCAAGCGGTCACATTCAGGTAGTGATACAGATGTCTATAGAATAGGTCCATGTAGAAATAAATAGTAGTGAAGGAGACAATCAGTCTCTGATACCAGTGGAAACATAGGTTTCCAACTTAGGATCAACTGAGCCTTAGTTAGCTACACTACCTCCTACTATGAAGAGAAAGTTAGAAACTGTAGATTTAGAGGAAGCCCAATGTAGTGTAAAGGCCAAAGGGGGGAATACATAGACATCAAATATTTTGAGCAAATGGTGGAACAATTGAAGAAAGAAATGTAGCACGCCATCCATGAAACCTATCCTAAGGATTTTGGAGCACAAGCATTGGTTGTTAGACACAAATTTCTCATGGAAAAGTTAGTTCATACTTTGGGCACAAAATTAATTCTATTGCCTCACCAAACTCAGATGGTGGAGAAGACGATGTTAAATGAGATGACCCCCATTACTGGAAGCTTGACCACCGACCCTATGGATCCAAAAGATGTCAAGCTTCCACGTTGTGTCGCCGATATGTTCAAGAGTTTTCCTTCTACATTTACACTTACCCCTAATTCTTTGTACCATCCAAAATCATTTTGCATCCTCTCGTCTCACATCGATGATGTGGGATTCATTATGGCCCTTCTTTGACACGGTCGCTTTCTGTCGACTTCAACTCATTATCTGGGAAGTTGACCGAGAGACTCCCTTCTAGTACCTTAGAGCTTTCATTCCCTAATGGCAAGTTATTTGCACTCGATGACAAGTTCACATCATTGGCTTTTGATCGAGTGATTTCACGAGTGTTCGACTTCAGTTCCTGTATTCACATTCTGTGGATTGTGCTAATAGTACCTTGAGGACCATTTTCATTATTGGTGGTTTCTCTTGCACTTGTTAACAATTTACATCATTTACTGGTAATTAAGTTACTTTCTGGCGTGTTCAATGTCCACACATCTATTCACATGCTAGGGTATATACTTTTATCATGTCGTGTTGGAGCGCAAGACCCTGGACTCAGATCACAAAAGTACAAGTTGCAAACTAGTGTGACATGGTTATGATGATATGCATGTCTCTTTCAGATGGCTGGCTGTGACCAGACCATGAGTTATCATGTGTGATCCTTCTCATTATTGGATGGCTACGACCATACCACGGTTTCATTATCATCCTGTTTGACGGATGGCTTCACCCATACCTAGATCCATTTACATGATCATTATATGGATGGCTGTGTCCATGCCACGATTCATGTATCATTTGAAAAAGATCTCAGTTTATGTATATGTATATGTACATTCTTGGAGGTTTTTCGACAGCTGACCGGTTTCCTGCACTTATTTATACAGCATTTCATCCCTCACTCTAGCTCAGCCTTCACACTTTAAGGGGCATCTGTTACACAAAATTTTTTCACTTTCCTTGTACTCCCTGTTCTTTGATCCTGGAGGACCTCTACAGTGAACCCCGCATGCTTTTCCTTCATGAAGAAACTCCCATTATTTCCCTCTTCATGAGAAAATCATTTCCCTTTTGCACCATTTCCCCTTAAACTTCGGTTTTGCTAAGTTGACAAGAATGATGCTAATGGCCTTTGTCTCCCCTATGTCGATGTGCAGATATTAGCACTACTCCTTGCACCGACCAGAGTGATTGAGTTGTGTTTCAATTGCACAGGCCCTATTATGGAAAGTTTTTTAAATTAGAGTCAAAGCTTACAGCTCTAGAAGCTCTGTAATGGAAGTCTGGTAAATAATTTGGCTAGCTGGGGTCAAGTATGACAGTTTGGGCTACTTTCCGCTATAATGATGGAACTAACTCAAGGGATAAGTCCTTTCCCATGAGAAGAGGATCCATCTCCCATCCATATCTCCTATATAAACCTCCCTTCTTCACAAGCACAAAATAGTGTTAGTTGCATAGTTTTTCGTTGAGTGTTGATACTATTTTGGTTTGGAGTAGACAAGCAAGCTATTACTAGTTGTAGCTATCTAGTTGTGTGAGGGGTAAGTATGTTTTGGTTTCGAGTGAACCCTAAAGGGAAGAGATTTAAAACTATTGTTGTTTGAAGCCATTGTGGAATACTAGCAGAAGTGTGTGGCAACTTGGTCTTGTCAGAGGAAGACTGCAGTGTCAAGACGAATGGTTGTAATCTCTCTTTGATATTAATATATGAAACTATCGATTGATTTCCTATATGTTTTGTAACATTACATATTCATGGTTTAATGTTTCTTGACTTGCTAAGTAGGTTGAATTGCAATTTGTCTATTATTATGTTTGTGTGTTATCGTTGTTTACTTGTTTCAATAGCTTGAAGAAGGAAGTGAGAGATTGTTGGAGAGAGCAAGCGAGGACATCGTCAAGCATGATAAGTGACCAAGAGGTAGGCCCTCTTGATTGATTCTAACCTAAGGAAATATTCCATAGAATGTATCTGTTGTGGCTAGACCCATCATTAGGCTAGAGGAATTTATTTGTGTCTGCACTTATAATTTTACTTCACCACAGGGAGGACATGGAGGAATCTCATAACGTACCATCCTCTCACTAATACAAAGAATCCCACACCCATTTAAAACATTAATTGATGGATGTTGATACAGATAGAAATAATTGTGCACCCCTTGAAGAAATATACCCACCCAAAGGGCTTGTCTCTTTGCAATGGTTCATTAAGCAGGAATTCAATGATTATCACACACGAGAGGGATACAACTACATGTTTTTCAGTTGGTTTCCTTGGCATTATTACCCAAGTGACTCTCCACTCCATCTAACTAATCTTAAGTATATTTTGATGAGGTGTAAGAATTGGGAACTCACTAGTGGCAAGTGTGTTCTATTTATTCCATCCATGTGTATAATCAGTTTTCCTCCAATTCAATTTGATAAGTTGTTAGTCTAGATTTTACTTTTTTTGGGTTCAAATTTGGGAGAGACCTCACAAAAAAAAATCTAATTATATGAAATATATTTTATGTCAAATCATTTTTTAATATAATCTAATCTTTGTAAAAGAATGTTTTTATTCTTAAATGAAATAAATATATTTTTTCGTTTTAAAAAAAAACTAATTTATAAATTTTAAAAAATTGTTTTTAATAAAATAATAAAAATTTAAACCAATGTATTTTTACACGTTTCAAAATATCATTCAAAATAAATAATATATAAATTAATTAATCAAAAAAACCTAAAAAAATTATTAATAATAATTAATTTTTACATATTGAAATTTAATTATATTATTTTATAAAATTAAAAAACTATAATTACTATTTTCATTACCTATTACGATAAATTTTATTCACTTCAGATCTTTTGAAGACAAAATCTTCACATCATCTTTTTAAAGGAGTAAAATCCCATGAATCCTCGATGGACAACAATCTCCAAAGAAATTTAAAAATAAACCATAAAATTACCATTGTTCTTTCTATTGTTTGAATTGATTTAAATATATAATTATTACTGTGGGGATGTTTTATAATGATGATCGGCTTTTGAACCTGGTTTCTCACCAAAAAATGTATATAAAACCACATTCCTTCACACAAAAGGTTATATGCCCAACAGGGAGTCCTCAGATCCTCAAATTATTTTTGTTTAGTGCCAAAAAATCTATAACGTTGTTTGAAATTATTTTCCGTTTAGTGCCGAAAATTCCACAACAGTGTTTGAATTGGGTCATTCACAAATAATGGAATAGTATGCAACTACAACTTCCTTGAAATGCTCACTAGAATACCTTGCATCTTATGTTGCATTACAACCTTGACTATGCGTTTGGACTCTGCATGACTACAAAAAACTACTACTGCTACAAGAGCATGCAGCTACAACTGCCTACAACTTTGACTATGTATCTTTTTGTTATATCGTATCTCAATTTATACAATAAAATGAGTCGATTATTTCCCCTTCAATTCGAAAGGGTTATGATGGTGATGGCCATTCGGATTTGAACAGGTTAAGGTAAAGGTAGTTGCGCCCCTTTGAAGATCAATAGGGCAAGGAGGTGTTCAGTGAGGTAGTGTGTAGTATGACGGTGGCGGTGTGTTGTTGATAAATTGGTAGCGTCATAATTAATCTCCATCACTCCCCCTTAATTATGACTAACAACCTAACCTTGACTATTGAAAGTTACAAAACAAACAACAAAACACAATAAGAAGAGAAGAACACAACTATGGCTGGTAAAGAACACATAAAACCAAACATTAATTTACAGAAGATAAAGTAGCTACAACTGCATACAATTAATACTCCATATGTCTAGACTATGCTTCCTCTACATGTATACAAAAAATAAGTCGTTATTTTCCGTTTCGATGCTAAATAGGTTAAGGTGGTGACAACTCTTCAAAACTCAACAAGTATGGCAGTGTGCCCCTTCAAGTTAGAGTAGGTCATGGTGGTGATGGTGAGGTGGTGTAAAATGCAAGTGTTGTAGTGTGTTGTGAGAAGTAATTATTTCCAACACTCTCACTTAATTACGACTGCCAACTTAATGATGAATTAACAAAACTTAAACATGCCTGCTGGTCTAAGTCTCAACTAGGCTTACAATGATTCAAAAACTTTGACATCAACTCTTTTGCTCAATTTCTTTTTCTTTTTCTTCCAGATTATGTATCCTTTGAAATAGTTGTATCCTCTGAAATGATTCATCTTTGTCATTTTGGTGTAGGTTCTGAATTTAGTTTCTTCATTTGTTGATGTAGATCTACAATCGTTATATCTTTATTTATCATAAAAACATAGAAAATCATTTAAGGCTATCCATTAATGTCTTCTACATCTTCAGAAATTTGTCCATATGTGGACTGCTGCCACATGTCATCTTCTATTGTTTTCTCTACATCATCAATATTCTGATTATTATTTTGTTGCAACATAAGTTCATAATAGAAGTTTATCTCTTCGGGGTTCCAATACATGAAAATTTCATTTTCATTTTCAATATCATCCATACTATCTTCAATATTTATAGCTCTAACTTCTATGCAGGAATCATCAATAAATGGTTTTTCAAGCCATGTTTCAAGAAACTTTAATTCTTCTTCATAATCATTTTGTGTACGTGCACACTGGAAATCAATGTTAGAATTAAAAATATTTGCAGAACCACATTGGTTTGGTTCCTTCTCTCACTTTTCCTCTCTTTTTGTTTTATCTTTGTGGGCTTCCTTCTTTGTTTCCAACTCTATTTCTATCTCTCTCTATGTCTCTTCCACTTGGCTTTCATACGCAAGTGGGATTCTCTCGCCAAATAACAATGTATCAATAAGATGTTAATGTTGCATCATCTTCAACCACTTGTCACGAGTTAATTGTTCTTCATCAAATTTAACATCAGAAATTTCAATTGCTAGATCCTATAAAACATATTTCTCCATTGGCAACATTATCTATCCCACCATCAATGTTTATTGATAACACACCATCAAATTTGTGATCCACTTTCAAGTGAGATTCAAAAATTCCTTCATCTCTATGTAGATTCTCTACTACAGATCCATCTTCATTCTCATATTCAAGCACTACTACAACAGGCTGAACAACACGACTATCTTCGACTTGATTACTCCCCCTTGTACCAAATTCTGCTTTGAGGATCTTCCATGCTTCATTGGAAGTTGTAGCTTCTACTACCTTTCACAAAAACTTCTCACCCAATCCTTGTTTTATAATATTTAATGCTAAATCATCACATACTTCATCATATGGGTTGTTAGACCAATGTTAAAGTAAGTCTTTAGCTCAAAGAAAAGTTAGCATTTTAATAACCCACAAATCAAAATATTTACAAGTAAACATAGGTGGTGGTAGCAGATCAAAAACACTCCAATCACCCTTAATTTCTTCTTTGTATTCAGCTAAAATTATCAGTTCCTCAGCTTTAGCCTGAACCTCTCTAAACATGGAAACAATATTTTCCTTTCGTTTTCAATTCATTTTCTTCATCTTCTTCAGTCGTGCTTTGGGTTTGACTGTTTTCTTTCCTCTATCTTATAGCTTCTTTCAAGATTGCATGAGGATATCTTCCATATTTGAAAATGAGAAAGGGTGCATGATCAAAGCCCTCGTAGAAAATGAGAAAGGGTGCAAGACCAAATGTTTGTGGACTCATAGTGGAGGAGAATTCTGCTCAAAATCTTTTGAGAGTTATTGTGATATGAATGGAATCAGGAGGCAACATACTAAGGCATACACACCCCAACAGAATGGTAAGGCTAAAAGGAAGAATCGTGTTGTGGTTGAAATGGCAAGGTGCATGTTTTTTTTTTTTTTTTTTACAGTAACGGGTAATTTTATTTAGGGCGGCAAAAAAGCTGCCGCATGCTTTACATTGTTGAGGAAACAGAGAATCTTATCTGAGGAGATCTAAATGGATTTGGAGAGAACGCTCATGATCTGGGGGTTTACCAGTCCGCCTGATGAGGAGCTTCAGCGATTTAGCCATTATTCTCTTAGGACTGACTGGTGGAAAAAATGAAACGATGCTTAGAGCTAGAGGAATTCCTTGGGTGATTAGTGGTCTTGTTTTTCATAAAAGCATTGAAACCATATAGTGCTGAGGAAACCTGAACATCCACGAAAGCAAGGGAGACTTCTACTGCTGCAGGGAGCACCATCGAAATTGGAGTCACTTCTGAGTCTGCTGATCGGAGATGAGAAACGCAGGAATGAAGAGTGCAACCTTCAGGATAGAAATACAATAGAAACCCAACTCAGGGACAGAGCTGCTCCCTTGAGGGTCCTCAGATGGTTTGGACAGCAGGAACTCGACCTGAGACCGCCGATTTTCTGAGCTATAAGTTACTTGACGGGAGTTCTCAGAAAACAGGGTAGGAGATCCGGGCAACAGGGGCATTAAGGAATGGCGCATGAGGATACAGTCGAATTGATCACCAGGGATCTCCGTGAACAGAGGGAGCCCAGATTAGCCTCCAGATCAGCTTGAGCGTTAAGAGTCCTTAGGATATGGAAGAAGGCGATTTTATTGAATTTGGGAAGAAGGAGCCGGATTTTCTTAATGATAGAGGCAAGATGAACCTGATGAGGAGTCTTAGGAAAGAGCAAAGCCTGAATGATGAGTCTAGAGTCTCCGAAGACAGAGAGAGATAAGATATTTCTGTTAATCGCCAGATTGAGTCCCTGCCACAACGCCAGGGCCTCCGCTCTGTTGTTGGTTTCAATTCCCAGTCCCCAATGGAACCGCATTTCCGTGAAGCCACTAGGATTCAGAAGAACTCCACTGCTGCCAGCAATCCCAGGGTTTCCTTTGGAGGCCCCATCAAAGAATAAGCAGTGATCTTCCAGGGCCAATCTCCACTTAATGAACTCTAATTCTTCTAGCCGAATCTCCCAGTTGGCTTGGCCGGAAGCAGGGGGAATGGGCCTTTCTTTCAGATTTGGGATCAGTTCTTTGAGCCATTGCTCCTCATCTTTGGTCAAACTCAAATCGTTCCTTGAAGAAATGTTGGCTTCCAAAGCTTCGCCCAGCAATGCTTTTATTTTAGAAATAACTCTTACAGTATTGCAATTTTCTTCTCGAAAAATTCTGTTATTTCTTTCTAACCACAGTTTCCAACAAGTGAATTTAGGAATCCACATCCAGCATGTTTTAAGAAGACTTTTTTTGTTAAAGTTGAATGGAGAAGAGTTGGCCCAAGAGCAGAACAGAGAAGGGATACTATCCGGAAGATCGAAGTTGGCTGGCCCTAACTTCAGAACTCCCCTCCAGACTTCTTGAGCAAAGGGACAGAGCAGTAACAGGTGACTGACAGTTTCAGCATCAGATAAACAAAGAGGGCATCTGGAAGGCCCTTCCATCCCTCTCCTTTGCAAGTTGTCTCTGGTGAGAATGCTTTGGTGTGCAGCTGTCCAATAGAAGAAATCGATTTTAGGGAGAGAAGGAAAGTCCCATATAAATTTCCATTGAGCTGGGTTGGGAGGAGCATGAGGAACAGTAGTGAATCTTTTGTAACCTTCAGAAACAGTATAAGAGCCGGAGAGAGAACCCCAACCTCTTTTGTCCTTAGTATTGGCCTTAGAAGGAGATTTTCCTTGGAGCAGGTCTAACAAATGAGAAGCTTCCCCCTGCATCAGAATGGGGACCTCCCCCAGATTCCAACCATCCCAGGTTCTATCAGGAGCTTCCTTCCACTTCGAGATATCCCACAAAGTGTGCAGGTTGCAAGAATGAAGCCATCCTTTAATGTTTGCAAGCCCTTCCACTTGGTTCAAAGGTTGTTCCCCCAAAATTGAATCATCCCAGATATTGATTTTTCTGCCATTACCAGGAATCCAATAAAGATAGTGATTGAATCGCTCCCTGGCAGTATTGCAGAGGTTGAAGATCGGAGATCCTTTTAGAAGTCTTGGGGACTTATCCAGGCATCTCAAGCGTTGCCCTTGGAAATATTTCTTCCAAAGGACTCTTTTACTCCAGCTAGCATTTCCAGAGACTAGATTCCACAGAATTTTGGATCCCAAAGCAAGATTTTGGGCAGCCAAGTTGCGCAGATGGAGGCCTCCTTCCAATAAATGTCTCTTGAGGATTTCCCAATTCACTAAATGAATCCTTCTATCGTTGTTATTCCCACCTTCCCACAGGAATATTCTTAACAGACTGTCCAGTTTGCTGAGAAAAGATTTGGGGGCGAGAAGAATAGAATTTTGATATAGCGGCATGCTTAAAAGGACCGATTTCATAAGGGTGACTTTCCCTGCGTTATTCAACCAAGATGCACCCCAAGCTTGGATTCTATTTTTTATTTTATCAAGCAGTGGCAGCCAGTGGGCAACTTTTGGTTTAGATTTGAAGATTGGTATCCCGAGGTATTTAAATGACTCCCAATTTCGGTTTCCATCCATTTCTAAGAGTCTTGCGATATCAGCCAGCTCCTTGGTCGAGCAATTCTAGCCATAGATAGTGCATTTTCTGTAGTTGATTTTGCTGCCCGAGATCGACCTATAAATGTCCAGCTCCCTCTTGAAGTGTTTGGCAGAGATTAGGCTGGCTCCTCCGAGTAACAAGGTGTCATCGGCAAACTGGGCATGATTAATGTCTTTCGCCTTATGAGTGGTTCTGAGGCCTGGCATAGTATGATTTTGCTGATTATGGTCAAGTTGGAAGCTGAGCACCAAGGCCTGAACGGCATATAGAAGCGGGGACAGGGGACAGCCCTGTCTCAGGCCCCTAGAGGCTTGAAAAAAAATTGTAGAACGGCCGTTGACCAGAGGCGCAATCCAGGGAGAGGCAATACAAGCTTTCACCCAATTTATGAAGACTGTTGAGAATCCTATCTTCTTCATCACTACAAACAAAAATCCATGTCTCACCCTATCAAAAGCGTTTGCCAGATCGAGCTTAATCACCAAACCTTTCTCATTTTTTTGACAGCTAGAGTGAACTGCTTCTTGCACCCGCACAATATTGTCCAGAATCTTTCTTCCTTTTATGAAACCGCCTTGGTTTTCAGGAATGATGTCTGGAAGAATGTTTTTGAGCCTATTGGCTATAATTTTTGAAACTAACTTATAGCTGGAATTGCACAGGGATATCGGCCTAAACCTGCTGAAGTCTGAAGCGCCTTTCTCTTTTGGGATCAAGGCAAGAAAGGCAGAGTTAATGCCACCACCTAGCTTAGCACAGTTTTGGGACTTTCTGACCATTCTCAAAAGGTCTTTTTTAATTGTTGACTAGCATGTCAAGAGAAACCTGACGGAGAACCCATCTGGACCTGGGGCTTTGTCAGGCTCCACACTGTCCAGAACATCCTTTAACTCTTCCATACTGATCGGAGCTATCAGCTTGGCGTTATCCGAGTCCTGGACGCAATTGGGAATTAGATCTATTGGATAGACATGAGGATCAATCGCTGGTTCTTCAGGCGCCGAATAAAGATCGTGATAGAAGGAATAAGTAGCTCTCTTAATGCCTTCAAAATCCTTAATCACAGTGTTTTGGTGATGAATCTCTGAGACTGATTTAAAGTTCTTGTGGGCTTCAGCCTGTTTATGAAAGAAGCTGGTGTTTTTATCTCCGGAATGCAACCATAAAGTCCTCGACTTCTGACGCCAATATTCTTCCTCCTCCCTGCTTGATCCGTGGACCTCTTTTTGAAGCTCGACTTCTTTTTGTAACATACATGGAGAAACAGGACTCTGCTCCATCTCTAAATGATGAACAACACGCCTGTTTAGAGTTGCTTTTCTCTTGGCCGTGGGGGATTTCAGATTTTTAGCCCACTCTTTTAGATTTCTTTTAAGGACCCTAATTTTCTCTTCCCACACAAAGAACGGGGAACCGAGGACAGGCTTTTTCCAGGATTCAGATGCCACCTCTTGGAATCCCTCTTGCTGAATCCAAAGAGGACTGAAACGAAATGGGATGGGGCCAAAATTATTGTCCTGGGAGAGCTCGAGAAGGATGGGCTTATGATCAGAGGTGAGATTTGGAAGGATTTTAGAGGAAGCCATAAGGCCACAAGTCAATAAAGAAGTGTGGACAAGGAATCTATCCAGTCGGGCAGCAATGTGGTTTGGGCCTATTCTTTTGTTGGACCAAGTGAATTTACCTGAAGATGGCTTAATGTCCTCCAGGTCCCAGCCCAGCATTATATCTTCAACCCATTCTCTGGCAGGGTCCCTTACAATGGAGCCTCCCTTTTTCTCATCGAGAGCAAGGGTGACATTCAGGTCACCCGCAATAATGATATTCCCAGGGTTTTGCTCTAAAAGAAATGAATGAAGCGAGTTCCAACATATTTTTTTCTCATTGGGAAAAACAGGAGCATAAACATTAAACATACTTACTTGCTGCCCAGATTCCTTGTGGAGAAGGTGAGTGAGAAGCCAGTGGTGGCTGCTTTTTTCTTGAAGAAAATCATACATATCGTTGTTCCAAAAGGTGGCTATTCCACCAAAAGCACCTCTTGCACTGACCGCTCTTCCCTGGCCTTTTTTCCAAAAAACTTTGCTAGTCTGGAGGAGAGGAAGATCCTCCATCTTTGTCTCCTGGATGAGGAGGATTTCAGGCGAGTAAATTCTCACTATATCTTTCAAGGCTTCCTCTTTCGACCTACTGCCTAAACCTCTGCAATTCCAGGAGACGTATTTCATTATTTACTGGTGTGGGGGGAAGAGGCTCCTATTGGAGCGTTGTTGCTCTTGCGCCCAGATCTGGTATTCATCATTTCTTTGAGATTTTTTTGGGACCCTTGAAGGTCATCTGAATAAGTTTTTTCCTCTCTCAATTTCTTCTTGGATTTGCACCCTCTAGTCGTCTTGATAGGGGAGATTAGCGAATTATCTGTTTCGGAATCTCTATCTTCTGAATCTCCCTCAGAGTCTGAGGCTAGACTAATGTGATCTTCGTTGCCTTCATTTCTTTTCTGACAGTCCTCTACTGGGGGAACATTTGGTTCATCTTCAGTTTCTTTCGCTTGCTTCCCCTTATTTTCTGTTTCCTCTTGGGAATCCTTGATGTCCACGTTTTCTCCAGAGGAGGAGCCGACTTTAGCAGCAGCAGCAGATTTTGAGTTAGGAGGCGGCTTCCCCATATTGGTTGAGGTGTTCTTCCCCAACGGCATTGGAACATCCTTTCCCTTTCTAATTTCTTTCCATCCTTCTTCTTCAACCGAGATCCCTGATGGACCTCTTGGGCAGTTTCGCTGAAAATGACCGTGCTCCTCACAGGTGCGGAATTTGAAAGGCAGTTGCTCGTAGTCCAGCTTCTGGTAGTGCTACCATTCTCCAACTTTGAGTTTGATCGCTTCTGGTAGACCGGCTTCTAAGTCGACTTCCACGCAGATTCTAGTGCAAGTATATTGGCCCTTGTGATCAGCTTTGTCAATGAATCGACCCAGCCCATTCCCAATCTTCTGCAGAGATTGATAGCTCCAACAGTGAATCGGGAGATTAGGTAAACGGACACAGACCGGCGCCTCCTTTGGGACATCGACGGATGGATCAAAGTCGGGATTCCATTTGTTAAGATACAGTCCCTAATTTCCCATAAAATATGGTCCGTTTCTAAACACCAGATCTCGGTCTTCTTTGGTGGTAAATTCAAAAATAAAGTAGCCTCGTCCAATAGCATAACAAATCACGTTATTTTGCAGCTGAGGTCTCCAGTTTCGCTGAATCCAATCATACATGGTTTTGGTTGAAGGCCATCGACCCATAAACTGCCCGGCCAGACCTTTGTCAGACAGAGCAAGAGCTATTTTGATCGGTTGTTCCTCTGGAAGAGCTATCTCTGGAATTTCTTCAAGTTTTTTTATGAATTTTGGTACCTCGGCATTCTGGATCTTCTTCCCTTTCTTCGTTAAGAGTCTTCAAAAGGCTTCTGCAGAGGATGAGGGAGAGGTGGGAGCGGACTCCCCACCCCCAGGCCCGCTCATGGCAGCGTCCAACGATGAAGGCGACTGCGGCAGACCTAGACTCGGCTCCGAGGATTAGAGCAGAGCGCGCACGATTTGGTCAGTCTGTACTCTAAGTGAATTTAATCAATGGAAAGGTGCATGTTACAAACTAAGGGATTAAGTAATTATTAATAGTTGAAGGTGTTAGAGCCTAGATTGACCTCAGGTTGAAGGGAGGCAATCCTAGGATAACCACGAACCAATATTATCCTTGTAGTTAGCCCTACCAGGTTAGGAGAGGGCTCTCTCCTTGTCAATCTCAATTGAGATGACTGAATCAAATATGGATTTTAGGATAGGTATAGTAGTTCTAGCATTTTTGGTTGATTTTGAAGGTTTTGTTGTTGGATCAAATGGAGCAGGCAGATTTGGGTCCGGGAAATCAAGTCAGAATTGCAGAGTGTTTTATGGGGCAAGGTAGGTAGGTGTTTTGGCACTTGGAATTGAGTGAGATGGTAGGTCTAAGACTGGTGAGCAATTGAGGAGGGCATGCAAGGATCATGATTCCTCTTCAGACAGCTGAAAACGTTAAAAACTAAATGTATTCCCAAGGCAGAGCACTGTTACCAATGTATTCTACCTATCTATCTTGATTTCATTTAGTTAAGAAGAATGAAATAGATTTTGGCACATATAACACATGAGAAAAACTAATGACAGAAGGAGGAACAATGAAGAAACACATTACCACAAGAATTCCACAAAAATAGCTGCAAACCCTAGTTTATTTCCTTGTGAAACTATTGTAGAGATGTACAATGTAGCTCAAAGCATCCACAAGAGTCCAACATTTAAAAATGAGGAATAAAATACATAATATAGACATGAAAACCACCTAGGCTAGTCATTAAGGGCCGAATCCAAGAGATAAGGAACTGTTTCAACCATATCTAAACTAGGAACAAGAATATAGGCAGTGGAACAGCTTGCCTCTAAAACCATGGAAACTGATTCATTCACCCCCAAACCACCTCAAAATCATGAATCTACCCTTTAAGGTCATTTTAAAATTACATTTACAATCATAAATTATCAAAGATGAGAGAAAAAGTCAACTTGTAGAAAAACTAGGTGAAATTTGGATTTTTGAGCAAACTGGTTCTATGTGTAGCACACCTGCCAGGTGCATAACGCCACTTCTCAGCTGATTTTGGAGGTCTTCCCCTTAGCCAAGTTGATCCCAAGATAGCTCATTGGAAAGGTCTTCTTGTCTAGTTTCTGGAACATCTTGAATATTTTCATTTGGGGTCATTTCCCCCTCAAACGTAGAATATCCCAAGGCTGCTTCCCGTGTGCCCAAAAAGAGGTTCAGAGGTCATTTTTTTTATGGTTTTTTGACCTTTAGGTGACCAAGATTTTCTCCAAAATTGTTGAAACTTTCAAGGATTTATTTTCTCATCATGATGAATCCAAATATGCAAACCATTTCTTCAAAAAGTCCTCCAGTAAAAAGTGTAGTGCCGGTGGCGCTAAGAACCTAATGCAATTTTCTGTGTTGGAAAATTTCAAATTTTCAAAATGACAAAAACTCACCAAAACTTGCCCAGATTTGGCACAAGGCACTATCATTAATTATTTTGATGGGCTAATGAGGCTTCAACCAAGATTTTTAGCTTGTCTTGCTCCTTTCTGCTCCTCAAGACCTTCCTCAACCTTACCTTAAACTTCCTCATCCTTACATTGCATATTTTGTTCTGGGTCATATAGTGATAGGCCATGTGGTGAAGCATCTTCTTGTCTCTATTGGCCTTCTCAAGCAGCCTCTCAAGGTGTATGTGTACCCTCTCAAGCCAAGTTTCCCTATCATTCTCAATCTCTCTCTCAACGGAGTCAAAGAGACAAGGTCATCTTTGTCATTTTGCCTCTTCAGTTTCAATATTTCAAGTTCCATTAGGCTTTGATTATCCTCCAACTACTTCTTCTCTTTCTTGTTCATTATCTATATCATCCTTGTGCATCTTCTCTTTGCCTTTGCTTTGCTAGGTATGTCTCTCCATGGAACTATCACTGAGTGTCTCTTTCTATTGTTCTCCTTTGGTTTTACAAAATGTGGTTGTATATGGATGTTTTATGGATAATAATGTGGAAATAAGGTGAAGGAATGAAATGGGTAGAGGGTATGAAAGAGGGAGTGTGAAAATGTATGTTGAATAGAGTTTAGGGATGAGTAGGGTTTTAGGGAGAGTGAGCAGGGTTTGGTGATGTGAGTAGGGCTTGTAGGGTTTGGGGAGAATTTATAGGGTTTGGGAATAGTGTAGGTTTGGGGAAAATGTATGACGGAATGATGATTTGGGAATAATATATGAAAGGATGGGTTTAGGGAAAAGCAAATATACGATATAGTACAACCATAATCAAAATATAGGAGATAGTTTAGTGAAACTAGGGTTTGAATTTTTTAGAGACAAAATAACCCAAGACTGATGCAACAATCTCTTTTCAACAAGAATGATGTTGTTACTTACTTGCAAAAAGGAAATGGAAAATTTTTTAGTTGAATTGATGCAATTTGCAATGATCTGAAGCCTAACTGCCAGGTGTGTAGTGCACTCACCCAAGTGTGTAGCACCAGTTCAAATTACACTACAGGAAAAACCCAGGTGCATAGCACCACTTCTATGTGTAGCACAAAACTTTGGTGTGTAGCGCCATTTCAAAATTACACTGCAGGAAAAACCCAGGTGCGTAGCGCCGAACTTTGGTGCTAGCACTATTTTCAAGACCACTTTTGGAGGCCTTTCCTGTGTCTAAATTGGGCATGTGATAGCTCGTTGGAAGGCTTGTTGAGTCTACTTTCCAGAAAATCTCGAATTTTCTAATATGGAGTTCCTTTTCCCTGTCAAAAGTCCAATCTCCGAGGACTGGTCAAAATGTGCAAAATGAGGTTGCCAAAATCCGGAGTGCTGTTGCAGTCAACTATTGAAGGTCTTCCTCAACTCAAACTTGAGGTCATCATATCTCATTGGAAAGCGCTTTGTGTCTAGTTATCATTTGACTGATCAAGATAGTCATTTAGTCAAGCAGGCTAGTATAAATATTGATTTTCCCAGTGTCACTCTAGAGGTGCATTAACTCCCCTGAGGCAACTTGTATTTTTGACATTTCTCTAAAACCATGACACCTGTGTAAAAAGTGAAGGAGGGTTTTCTTCCTTGGCCTATTGTGGAGAAAAACCTCTCTCATGGTTTCCAAATTCATTTTTCCTTTATAAGAAAAAAAAAAAACCTAGGAGCGGGAAATGAGCCTTACTTAAGCACAACTGAAGCCCAAGAAGGTGTAAAATGACCCATTGGAACGTGAAATGATGATGGAAAATTTTTGAATGATGGTACGGTAAGCCAAATAGTGACATGGATTGACACTTGGAAAACTTTTAAAGGAGTGAAAACAAATCCTAGACCTAATACCTAGTGACCAAATTTTACTTGAAGACTCACCGAAATGACAAAATTTGACTTTGACATCCTAAAACCACTTTGTAAGATCATGTTTGATGAATGGTGGAAGGTTGCAAAGACTGACTCTAACATTGGCTCCATTGGGGATGGTAGCTCCTTGGAGGTGCCAAGAATACCGTACACCAAGTAGCCTTATCCATTGGGCATGGAGTCAAAAACAAAACCCAATCTAAAATACATGACTGAATACTAACGACTTGATGACACAAACTAACTTTTAATCAACTAAAAACTGACTCGATACTAAAAAAAAACTAACAAACTAGAAAAGATACTCAAAATGGAGCTTATTCAATAAAACCTCCTCTAACTGATCCATTCCTCACCTGATCAGGTGAAATGAAACAACCAATGCAACCAAGCATTCTGGCTGCTGCTTGAATTCTCCTCAAGTTCTTTCTTATGAACGACAACAGAGAACTACTGAAAGGAAACTCCCGTGAAAACTTGTAAACAGATTCGTTGAATAATATGGATTCTCTATCTGGCTCCAAAAATACTGCATAAGGATCTTGAAATTCATGTGCACTAGGGCTTAGCTCATCCAATGGATTACTTTTCTTCTCCTCATACCATGAATGCAAACTTTCATCTGAGCTTTATGACGAGACTCCTGCTGATAATGACGAATAAATCGGTTGTTGGATCAAGTTTGTATCAATACCTTTTCCAAGCTCATAATTATCTAATGGAGAAGGACTTTGACTACAAAAATCATACAACACATTCAGCTATTAGATCATGAAAAACTTGAAAAGGCTGTTGGAACCCATTTTCTATTAGTCCCAATGACATTACATGATTTTTGATAGGCTGCTCATTTGAAGATATACTATGCAAATTTCCCTTCAAAAACTGAAATGATTCAAAACAGAATGGTATGGAAGCATCTTGCATCATTTGATCATATTTTCCAGCTTCCAAGTCTTCATCTGCAACCTAACATTCAATGGCATTCGGAGGCTGCAAATCTAGATATGAGAAGTATTGAACAAGGATTTCATTTCCCTCAAGATGGTCCACTTCAAAACTTATTGACGGTTGATTTCTAATTGCACGAAAGTTGTCTCTGATGAACTGAAACGAAGAAAAACAAAAAGGCAAAGAACCTTCACTTACTTCAAAATTTTCTTCACTTTCCTCCTCGCTTCCATGGATGACATGCAACAGCTGCTCACTGTATTCGAGCTACTGAAAATGAACTTCCTCCTTCCACAAACCAGCTATTGATTTGTCTGTAAGACTACCTTCTGTTTGGAGAACATAATCATCACATTACTGATCAAACTTAGGGAAATCATCAGTATAAATGACATCATTAATCATACATGTAATATCAACAGATCTCTCTTCTCCAAGATGATCTATAAAACAATCATTATCATATCTATGACAACTGGGATAAGAAAGAAAATGTTTTAGATTAGCAACTTTTTTTTCATCAATCATCAAGCCATGGTCTTGAAAATAATACTCATTCCTTGTGGCGATCTTCCGCATCATCTCTTCCACTGCACTTATCAAAATGTCAAATTTACCTCTAAATATGTTGATTCCTCTGGATCTATGCTCTTCATCTCTTCTTCCTTCAACTTTTCCCTTCTGATCAACAAATTAGCCTCTACATCTACTGCACTGTTCTACATTTATTCAAGTGTTGCAAGGTTCCTTTCTCTCAGTTGAAATTCCATTTTTGGATCAAAGGCTTCTGGGTAGTGCAAGAGGGCGGATCCAGGGGGAGGTCTTATAGTAATAGGCATCGAATAATAAACTTGGTTAAATCTGGTAGAAAACTATTGTACTGTCTCCCCTCGTAGTCTTTTCAACTGTCTATATTCTTCTATAATCAAGAAAGGTTTTTGTCTGACCACCCACCTGTAAACTTTGATGAATTGATGGAAATCTAAGATGCTTGCATCAGGCAGGGTTTTGAGCCAACTCTTGACTTTGCCTTGCAAAGAAAGATAAAAAAGCCTAACACTGACATCTTCTTCGTCAACTTCGAAAAGGTCAAGAAAAGACTCAAAATTTAGTGCATGTCTCTTAGCAGTGATGTTGTCACATTCACCATCAAATCTTGGTAGATATAGGTAATGATTTTTAGGGAAAGCATGGGATATAGGAGGTAGAATCATAGGCTTGTATCTATCTAGAATTTTACAAGGTATAGGAATATGTATAGAAGGTGTAGAATCAGTCTTGGTCTCTTCAGGCTCATCAGTTTGAATATGGTCATCATAATATTCGAAAGAATGGTCTTGATCAAGATCAAAGGCATGTGAAGATTTGGTATTCACAATCTTCAAAGGGAAAGAATCAAATGCAGGTCTAGGATCTTTTCTCGAATACAATATAGTTTGTAAAGCCTTCTTGACATTCTCAGGAAAGGAGAAGAAATAATTTATAAAAAAGAACATAATGTCTTGGATGAAATCTCAACTTGAATATCTGATCTTTCCATATTTCCCTTCCATTTTTTTGCTTGTCAAGTTCATTCTCTAGTGGAGTCCTTGGATCTAATTCGAAACTGATTTAGATTCGCTAGGTGAATGATCTCAGCCTTATGGTGTCTGATCATTGTCCACCATCAAAAATCATATCTAAACTTAATACATTTTACTAAGGAACATAAAACTACATCCCCGGTATGGTCGCCATTATGTTAGAGCCTAGATTGACCTCAGGCTGAAGGGAGGCAATCCTAGGATAACCACAAACCAATCTTATCTTGGTAGCTAGCCCTACTAGCTCAAGGGAGGGCTCTCTCCTTGTCAATCTCAGTTGAGATGACTGAATCAAATATGGATTTTAGGCTAGGTATAGTATCTCTAGGGTTTTTGGTTGATTTTGAAGGTGTTGTTGCTAGATCAAATGGATGAGGCAGCTTTGGGTCTAGGAAATCAAGTCAGAATTGTAGAGTGTTCTGTGGGGCGAGGTAGTAGGTGTTTTGGCACTTGGAATTGAGTGAGATGGTAGGTCTAAGACTGGTGAGAAGCTGAGGAGGGCATGCAAGGATCATGAGTCCTCTTCAGACAGCTGAAAACGTCAAAACCTAAATGTATTCCCAAGGTAGAGCATTGTTACCAATGTATTCTACCTATCTTTCTTCATTTCATTTAGTTAAGAAGAATGAAATAGATTTTGGCACATATAACACATGAGAAAAACTAATGACAGAGGGAGGATCATTGAAAAACATATTACCACAAGAATCCCACAAAAATATCTGCAAATCCTGGTTTATTTCCTTGCCAAATTGCTGTAGAGATGTACAATGTAGCTCAAAGCATCCACAAGAGTCCAACCTTTACAAATGAGGAAGAAAATGCATAATATAGACATGAAAACCACCTATGCTAGCCATTAGGGGCCGAATCCAAGAGATAAGGAACTGTTTCAACCATATCTAAACTAAGAACAAGAATATAGGCAGTGGAACAACTTGCCTCTAAA